>QZWT01000009.1:0-89135 GCA_004114315.1 Cochlonema odontosperma | reverse complement strand
TCCGCAGAACTGGTACCTGCAGACACGACGCGTGGCAGCGAGGACGGCGGACAGCGCGACGAGGACGAGATGGGCATGACGTACGACGAGCTGTCGACGTTTGGGCATCTGCGCAAAGTGGAGCGGCTTGGGCCGTATGCGATGTTTACGCGCCTGCTGCCGCAGTGGTGTGCGTCGCTGACGCCTGGAGCGGTAGGTTGTGTCTTTCGGCGTGGTCTGCTGCGTGGTCTGCGGTGTGTGCTGGCGTGTGTGCTGACGTGTGGGTGGGGACGGAACGGGGCTATGCGATGTGCGGTGTGCGGTGATGTGATGCGACACGCCATGATGCGACCACTGTAATGCGACATGCCACACCACACCACACCACAGATCGCAGCCAAGGTGCAGCACTTCTTCCACCACTACGCCGTCAACCGGCACAAGATGACCACTCTGACCCCGGCCTACCACGCCGAGGCCTACAGCCCGGACGACAACCGGTTTGATCTGCGGCCGTTCCTGTACTCGGCAGCATGGGCGTGGCAGTTCCGCAAGATGGACAGGGCGGCGGAGCAGCTGGCTGACCAGCCGGTTGGCCAGCCAGCCAGCCAGCCAGCCAGCCAGCAGTCCACACCCTAGACAACATAGAATGTAGTGCGGTGCAATGCCGTGCGTGCAATATCTCGCATACTCGCGTTCCGTGTGTACTATAGTGTAGAGCATGGCTGTTGAATGTGCATGCTGTGCAGTTGTAGTTGCACGTGTACCAAAGCCGCTCAGGGTGAAACGCGACAGTTTGCTTCTCCGAAAAGTGCAGGTCATCTTCGAAATCCCGCTGCCGTCTCTCGTTGCGAGGGAAAGCGTACACATGATGTCCGAATTGGCACTGCTGGAGCGTGAGATTGAGGAGGTAGTGAGTATGCGCGAGTGCATCGAACAGTTCACAGACGACTTCTTGACAGCACGGGAACATCTTAAGGTAGTGCGATGCGAGCGCTGCTCCACTGGAAGGAGTGTGCGGTTGACAATGAGCAATGACGACAGGTGTATGTAGGTGTTTCAAGATACAGCAGCACAAACGGATCTGTTGCTGGAGACGTGGAAGCAGCTGCTTTCTCAGTCGGAACACACGCAAAAGCTGATATCGCAGCCTAGCTGGGAGGGTACAACCATGGTAAGCCGCAGGCACACAGACACAGGCACAGACACAGGCACAGGCACAGACACAGGCACAGACACAGGCACAGACACAGGCACACCACCGCCACAGACACACAACCACACCACCGCCGCTCCCACCTTGAGTGTTGCCTCGGTCAGGAGCGCAATGCGGCGGTCGCGTTTGCGCAGCTCGTGGTGCGACCCCGAGCCGTTGCCGAATATCTCGACGCCAGCCAGCGACAAGGCGATGTGTGGTGCGTTGGGCGTGAACAGTTCCTCGCACAGCTCGACCGCATACACCGTGTCCTCCAGCACAAGTATGGCGTCTCCAAACGGCACCGTGCGCTGCACACAGGTATGACACAAGTGTGTACACAAGTATGCACACAACACGCACACAACACGCACACAAGTATGCACACACACACACACACACACACATGATAAGTATGCACATACACATCCACAAGCACACACACCTGGCCAGCAACCGCCTGCATCACCTGTGGCAGCGGATGGTCCTGCACACAGCACGCGTGTGGCCATGGCGCGAAGTAGCGTGGCTCGCGGTAGTTACCGGCATTGGCCAGCCATTGTTTTGGTCGGATCAGCAGCACGCGTCCGTCCAGCGCCAGCACCTTGCAGTTGTACGGTACGCCCCGATGCATCACCGGCCTATCCGTGTACACATAGACACACATAGACACACACACACATACGCATGTAGACACACACACACATATACGTCAGCTGACTGCCAGACACTGCGACCAGCCTACATCCCGATATCCAGCAGAATGCCGTGCGTTGTCGTGTCAGCAAGCAGTGCAGCAAGCAGCTCCCATGCGTGCTCAAACGTATCGCCTGTTTGCAGTGTCCATGCATATATCCGCGCGTCGCCGTGTTAGACACAGACACGCAAGCACAGACACGCAAGCATACACGCGCATACACGCGCACACACGCGCATACACGCGCACATACGCGCACATACGCGCACACACGCACACACACACACACGCCTACCCTCGAGAAAGTGGTCGAGACAGCCGTAGCCGCTGTTGTATGTGCGTGTGCGTGTATGCACGGCCAGGTCAGTTGACGTTCAGCCACGCGTGGGCACCGACGTGAGTTCGAGTTCGGGACCGACGCGGATGCGCGCACCCGCGGCCTTGGCCAGGCGGATGCTGTGGCGCGTGCGGTCCAGGTTGCCGCCGAAGTCCAAGGCCCACTGGTTCAGGGCGCAAGTGGCGACCGTGGCTAAGCACACCATGGCAGCGTGTGGCAGCGCAGACAGGCGATGTGCTGGTGGCGGAGTGCCGGTGGTGGGCGAACGAGGCAGACGACGTGGCGACGTGGCGACGTGGGCGACGTTGACGAAGCGTGCTGGCAACAACATCACCGCGCACTCTCGCCTTGCGAAGACACACGAAGGAGTGCAAGTAGCGGGAGTGCGTGGATGCCTGTTGTTGCTAGCATAGATGCAGGTGCAGGTGCAGGTGCAGGTGCAGATGCAGGTGAGCATATATGCTTCCATCTACTTCCCCACCGTCGCTACCACCGCCATACATTACTTCTATCCACACTCCGTCTATCCACACGGTTGTTGTTGTTGTTGTTGTTGTTGCACCACTACTGCTGTTGCTGTTGCTGTTGCTGTTGCTGTTGCTGTTGCTGCTACTGCCACTGCCACTGCCACTGCTACTGCTACCACTACTGCCACTACTGCCACTACTGCCACTACTGCTGAGCACGTCGACGCGTGCGGGCGTGTGCACCCATCCTGTCCATGCCCGCGCCAAGCCACGCGCTTGCCAGCCACCAGCAGGTGTCGGCGGTGCCTTCGAGATCGGCTGGCCGGCACTGCCAGTCGACGCCCGCACAGCCGGCCACACACTCCAGCAGCCGCAGCAGCGCGGCCTGTGTGCGTGGCTGCTGCAGCAGCGTGAGCGGGAACGACAGCACAAACAGCGTGCAGAAGCAGAGCAGCGCCAGCGGCGGAACCACCAGCGCCAGCACCGCCGCGATCAGCGGGCTGGGCAGGCGCGGCCAGTCACGCAGCGGGCGAGCGGACGAACGGGCCATGGCGCGACCAGGAGCGAACACACCGCCGCCACCGCTATCCGCACACCAAGGGAAAGGCTTGATTGCTACCCAAATACAACAGTCCATTATCCACAAAGCTTTATAAACGAGATTTTCTTATGCTCATACCACTGTTTATGCGTAACTATGCGCCTCTATGGGCTTGTCGGTGGCGGGTACAATCGCGGTGCGGGCAAGGTTGGGAGGCAGAAAGGTGGGCTCGGGCACTTCCGCATAGCCGACAAACGCGTCCTTCCACAGAGCAAGGAGGTGCCATATGGTGCATGCAAACGGCACAACAAGCGTGTGGTTGTTAGATATCCATTGGATGATCACAATGACGATAGGACCAAATAAGGTCATGAGCGCCAAACGCGCTATCTGGTTCCGTTTACGCACTTGGGACATGCTGATAACATTGCGAATACTCAGCCACAGCCATAGCATGATGCCGAACTGGCAGGTGATGCAGATGTCGGTGACGAGGTCGCTGATAAAGATAACAAGCACCGCTATGACAACGTGCATTTGCGTGGCCATCACCACTGGTATGAGACCAGCAAAGACCACGGCGATGACGAGGAGCACGAGCAGCAGCACACGGAAGCAGCGAGCAATTCGTACAGCGGCTGTAAGGCGAGCCGGGGGGATGATAAGGAGGGAGCGCATAGAGTTGCACCAAGTGATAAACAGACTGAGCTCGATCTGCAGCTGCGCCACAAGTAGTCCGCGAGAGAGAGCAATAAGGAGGATGAAGAAGATGGGAGCCGTATCGTTGGCAAAGGGTATAAAGGCGACCGCAGCAGCAGCGATGCTCTGGCACAGCAATGCAATGGCATAGCCAGCATAGTGGCGCACACGTGTCTGCAGGTAGCGCGCGACAAACGCAGCGGTGATCAGGACATTGACGATGAGATCAGCAATAAGGAGCCAGAAGGCAGGTTGGAGGCCTTGTTGTGTGTCTCCAGCGTCGAATATGAATGCGATGGACATGTGGAACACGCAAGCGAGAGCGAAGAAGGCTAGGGAGGCGAGCGGCTGAAAAAGAGCGAAAAAAGGTATACAAAGCAGGTCAAACAGCAGTGGCAACAAAGGAACAGCTAATTCCCTAAAACAAACCAAAACAAAACAACCCGCGCCATGCACAAACTAGCAATCACCCACCACTCCAGAGCACTGCGAACCGTCATCCAGAGCGACCTTACCCAAAGTGGCCACAACCAACTATTGTCCGCTTCAAACATGATCCATTTCAGGACTTAACACGATCCACACTGCAAAGGATGTCCGCCGCAACTCTTCAGCTTCCAACTTTAGTTGGCTCATAGTACCACAGACGCTTCCGCGCATCTTCGCCCGCGGGAGAATCGGGTATATTCTGAAGGTCTTTCAGCAAATTCGCTACCGATCCGTCTGCAGCATTGAACTCGTTCAGCAACTTATCTTTCATAAACAGCTCCAAGAAAAGTGCTCTTACAGCCGAGCCCTTTCTCGTGTCGACTTCTGACTTTGCCGTGTTTTCATCCAATGCTTTCACACCAGAGGCCGAGTTTGCCTTGACCTCCTTGTCGCCTCGAAAACGATGCATCAGCCGTTGCACCATAGTCTTCTTCTCTGCCTTTTTCTTCATATCATTTGGCTGAATAGCTGGAGGAGGATTCAAATCAACGTTTGGGTAGCTGAAGATTGCCGTGAAAAACTGATGCACAGCCCTCTTACGATATGTGGCACGGTCCACCATGCGGTTCACGTCAGCTTTCTGACGGATCTTTTCAAGTGCAGCTTTTTCAGAGTCCGACAGCTTATCATCGTCCTTGCTGTTGTCTGTCGAAGAGCATTCTACAAGATAGTATTGCACTTCTTCTTTGGCAAGCGCTAAAGCGTTGTCATCGGACGACTGTCCCGCAAATGACGTCCTCATGGTTGGAGAGATCAGATCCACTAGGCTCTGCTCTATTCCATGGGGCGGGTTCGCGTGGTACAAGTTAAGCAGAGGGTACAGCGGCAGCTGATAGATTTTCGCTCTGGTCATGTGTGCAAGAAGTTTGAACAACTGTCTGAGGTAGCCACACTGGTTGGTGTCTGGGCAGCGCACTTCTTGCCAAAACTCAAGTTCGTCGGAACTAAGCAGTATGGTAGGTTTTGCGACCTCCTGATATATACATTGCGACGGCGCCTGTGCTTGTGGTGGCGGTGACGCTGGCAACGATGGCGAAGGCTGTTCTGCACGATTCGATGCGTGTGAGTGTGACAGAAACAGCACCAACGTGACCAGCAGCGTTAACAGACGACAACGTAACATGGCAGCGAAGCGGCAGCGGAAGCGTTTGCAAGAAAGCGATATGGCCTGTTGCTAGTTTCTGACCAAACTGGTAGAGTGTGGCTGCAGTGTGCGCCGCTTGGCAGCGCGCCACTTGGCAACGCCACTGCCACTAAGATGCACGTAGAGCAACGATTGCGTTGGACGGAAGGATGAATGGACGTTGTAGGTGGCGTGCAGCCAAATGATTAATGACAAGGAAAGGAGAATCACACTGCACTTCTTGCCTCCTCCTCCTTCCTCTTGTCGCACCTGTTGCTGGCACACAAACTGCTACCAGCAAGAACGAAAGGTGCAAGTGTCCTGATTAAAGGCTGGTTGGTTGGTTGGTTGGCTGGTCGATTGAGAATGCGACTCAACCGACAAGCAACCACTACACACACAACTGTGTCCACTGACTGCAGCCACTCTGTCGGAACACACTGCTGCCTTGGTTCAGACGAGCTGCGCGTCCAACGCCAACAGCCACACCAACACGCCCGCGTCCATCACATCGGCTGGACCAACACGGCCACGCGGGGGCACACGCAGCCACTTTCGTCGTACTGCCGCAACAGGCAATGACTCAGCCTCTTTCGTCCGATGCAGCTGATCCCGCCCACCAACAACGCCCTCTGGAACCTTGGCACACGGCTGGTCGTCACCACGGTCGCACTATGCAGCCGCGCCTTCCTGGTCGTGGGCTGTAGAAGTGTGCGCATCTACAACATGCAGCGCTTCTGCACCGCCCTCACCCATCCCACGCGTCAACACCCCATCATCACCGGTACGGCGCATGCTATCCGCTGCCATCCGTGTGCTCATGCACCGCCTGGCCATTCTCCCCCTCATCTTAGTATCCAACCATACATCCACGTGCGTAGGGTGTCGTGTGCACACACACAGAAACCCATCCGTGCCTTCCTTTCTCTAGGTTCGACGATCCGTTGATCTGGACCACACTGCCGTTGCGACGTGTGCTGCTTCGACGTCTTGCGTACATGAGATGGACGCTTGGAGCACGCGAGATTTGCCATTCGCATCCGTAATACGTGCTGCGGTGGTGTGTGTGTGTTGCGTGTCCCCACACTGACCTGATCTCGCGTTGTGTCTCGCGTTGTGTCTCGCGCCATCCACGTCATCAGCATCACCAATTGGTTCTTCACCCTAGGACGGACCATCCCCGTGGGACGAGGGGAGGGCATTTATCAGCCTGTGATGGATTTTGCGATTCGACGGTTGAATCTAAACGACTGGGTAGGATGCTTGCTTGCCTCTTCCTCCTACCCCTCCCACCTCCTTACCTAAAACAACATCGGTCACCGATAGGTGCATGTTTTTCCAGAGGGTAAGGTGAACCAGCACCCGGGTGCTTCTGTAGCATGGCCACGGCTCAAATGGGGCATTGGTCGCTTGATTATGGAATCAGAGCGTACGCCACTGGTCATACCAGTGCTGCATCAAGGTGTGTACACAACACACGGCTACTCCTGGCATGCAATGGCAACACACGCGCGGATCCGACTAACAAGAACAACAGGAACAGCACACATGCTGCCGTTGCAACAGCCATGGCCAATCCCGCGGCTTGGCAAAGATCTGCGAGTGGTGTATGGCGAACCGATTGTCGGGCTAGACGCGGTGGTACAGGCGTACCGTGATCGTTGCGCTGCCTCGCCCGACAAGCGGCCCAGCGAGGCGGACACAATAGCCACTCGCATCCACATCACAAACATGGTGGATGCTGCGATGCGGCAGCTGCATGACGCGCCGCTGAGCGAAAACGCAGATGATGATGTACAGGAGCGATGATAAAGATACACGTAGATTTCGAACCAGTTTTGCCCACGCTACACGAAGCTTGAGTCTACTACGCTGTGGCGCTGGTCCGTTTCAATGTGTCCAACATAGCATTGGCACATTCGTGAGCGAGTGTTGCTGCGGCTGACGCAGAGGTCGGCGACGGTAGCAACAGCGAGGACGACGTCGCAGCAGCGGCAGCAGCAGCGGCAGCCACCGACGACGAGGCACGCACCGACCTTTCGCGCAGACCGGTGAATCGGAACACGAGATGGTCCCAAAACACATATCGTGTCGCCACCGTCAAAGCAAAACAGATCAAATACATGACAACGCGGTAGAGCGGGCCAAGGTTTTGAACAATGCCAACTGCGGCATCAGGCGTGGTCAGTCGAGACATGTTGGACACCGAGACACACATACCTGGTGGAGGGGCCAACATGTAGTTGAGATTTTGACCGGTGAGCAACGCGACACCGCTCAGGATCAGACTATGGTAGAGGGCCAAGGCAAGGAAAGCCATTGTAACCAACCCCATAGAGCTGGGCAGCACAACAAACCGGCCGGTAAAGGCCAAGTAGACTGGCACAACAAGCAATGCAACGTGTTCTAGCGACAGAGAGCAGCAGCGTCAGGACAGGCCCGACCACAGCAGGGGACGGCGATGTTACCAATCCAGAACGCCTCCACTTCTAAGCAAAGATGATAATTGCGCATATCAGGTGACACTAACGCAAGGATACTAGCACGTGTCATCGTGTGTATGCATGGTGGTGGAGAGGAAGGGGGGAGGGGGAGAGAGAGGGAGGAAGGGAGAGAGGGAGAGAGGATGAGGGGGAGAGGGAGAGAAAAGAAGGGACGTACGTTCCATAGGCATTGGATAAATAGACATTAAACGAGATGTTGGCCAACTTGCTGTGCGCAGGCATCAGCATCAGCACCATCAAAAGCACCACGTGCATGTGGCACGGCTGCAGCAAAAAGACCAGGCTCTCTTTGGCCAGTTTGTGCCAGGTGACGGTGATGAAGGTGGTAGCGAGCAGCAACATAACCAACCACTCGGGAACAGAGCGACAGCTGCGCGTAGGAAAGGCAGCCAAATTGAGAGGAGCGTTTGAAAGATTCCTACGCGAGTGGGGAAGGGTGAGTGGTGCTCACGGGGAGGGGGAGGGGGAGGGAGAAGGGGATGCGAGTGGTGATGGGCAGGTGACTATACCCTAGCCTTAGAAAACGACTGAGGAGGTAGATGAAAGCGGACGTAAATGCGAGGTTCAATAGGATGAATTCAATGCCATGCTGCTTTGGCGACAGAAACCTAGGGGAAAGGATGGTGAGTGGGGAAGGAGCAGAGCAGCAGCGCACCAGGATCCGGTTAAAGACGAGGACCAGTCAGTCTCACTGGGCATGTGTGAGCTGACACTGAGCACGGCATGATGTATTGGTTCGAATAAGTAGTGGTCAACGGCTTGGGCAAACCGAGCCATGATCCGTGGAGGGAGTGGGCGGCGAAAGACGCACGACGGTGCGTGGATGTGGAGTGAGCAGGCAGGCAGGCGGGCGGCAATGGGCAGGTGAACACCAGTTTGCATCCATCGATCGCCATATTATGCACAGTTTGTCGCTGTCAATCACTCAAGCGTCAATACATCTAGCTTCAAGAGCATATTCTGTGGCTGATGAGTGTGCAAGTTCAATGGCACTTGCTCGCTCCGCAACACGCACAGGACGTCGCTCGTGATACCAACCATCGTGATTGTGGCGATGTGGGAGAGTGTGGATACACCAAGGATGCCTATTCCGTGCTCACTCTGTCATCTTTGTCGATATACATCCAAAGAGAGAGCGGTTGTAGGCAGCAATGACTGCAGTGTTCATCATCGCGTCATATTGCCATCTCTTTTGGCTCTCATTATGGGTGAGATCGTACATGTTTATTGCTGCACAGCAGCTGTGGCATATCTCGTTGCACATGCTTCTGCTGCATCACTCACTCTCTCCCTATTCAATCACGAAATAGGCGATAGCATTTGACATAGAAATGCCACCCTACCGCACGTAAGCGCAACACACTCTCACTGCATGTGCATACCATAATGCCAGGGACACGTTGCTTCAGCTTGTACCATACGCCCTCCTTGTCCGGTCGCCCATCCACAAGCGGAAACAAAGGGGCTGTGTGGTGATGGAGCACGTGCAAAGCACGATTGCCCGTGCCTACATCCATGCAAAGTACCATCACTCCACGAGCATGCTTGGCCTGTGCCACTAGCCCATCTACACAGACACAGACGCAGACGCAGACACCACAACCATTCCCATGTTCAGATGTGTACATGCCTGTGCGCATACCGGAGTAGACAGAGAAGACAGAAAACCGAATCTTGTGCTTCTCGAGCAGTGTTTGCACATTAGACGCTGAAATCACACGCTGCATACACACAATTAGGGGCCACCACCCGCAGAGGAGGCAACGGCAGGTTGCGCTCACCTGTTTTCGTTGCACAAACGCTTCGAAATCCACTGCCGCAGGCGAATGCTTGCCCATCTAGTCATACACACACACACACACACATTTGTTAGCTAATGATAGCACACATGCATACGAGCGACGGCATACCAGGGTGTCGATGCTGTTCTACCACAGTGTCAACACAACACACACGTGCATACACGTGCACGCATGCGCACTTACCATCAGATCGGTTCGCTTCGTGTCCAGGGCCAACTGTTCCATGAGCAAAGACTGGTAAACGTATGCCATCACAGCAATAATCACTCGTCGTAGTTCTTTCCTTGATGTGTAGTCATATTCGTCGTCTGAGTACTCAACTGGATGCTCTTTGATATTTAAGCATGTGGACATTAAATTGTGCACATTCTGTAGAAAAGGATACAGCGAGCTTGCTGCCTCGCCATTCGGCAGTCTGTCCAGCAGATCCATCCGCGTGCGGTACCGCTTCAAGAATGCACCTGCCTCCTGCAGAATCCCCTCCAGTATACTCATCTCTGCCCTATCTTTCGCTCGCTCGAGCGTGGTCTTCTTGGTGAAGCGTGTATGTGACGGTTTATGCATGGCATAGAATGTGCGTGCAAACAGAGCACACTTCGCGTAGAACTGATGGGTGGTGGCGACTATCCGGCCATCTGCATTATCGGTGGTCCATGCACGAGAATGCACGGGCAGTAGGGGCACACGGGTAGGCATAGCACTGATGCTTGCACCGCTGGGTGTCTGCCACTCCGATGGCAGCAATGACCGCTGCTTTGACCCGCGGGATCCCACCGACCCATACACTGGGTACCGTGACGACTCCATCTTGTGTGCATGCTTCGTGAATCTCTTTTCTTGGCTCTGAAGGTCGAACATGCCAGATGTGTCGCCACGCAGTGCCACACCCACCGTGACTCTCACCACGAGAACAAATTTCAGCGATGGGAACTTCCTTGCCACATACGCAATCATCTGCAACATGGATCAGTGCGTCTAGCAAAGACATGCAGCTGTATCCACCTCGTCATCGGTGCCAATGTGTTCTGGTTTGTTAAGGTTTGAGTCTGCGTTCCACCAGTGCCTTTCGTCGTCAGTGGGAAGCACGCTTTCTGCGGTGGGACCACGCAAAATGGCAAATGTATGTTTGGGAATATTTAGTATCAGCCCGAGCATGTCCTCGGTGAGGCGCGCTTTCACTGTGCAAGCAGGTGTCAGAACCACGCAAATGAAGGACAAGTCTGCATGAGCATACAATCGCGTGGAAAGACCCAATCGACGACCATCTTATGGTCTTCCAGTACACGACTTGTCACTAACAATGACCAGCCATCAGCAGAAGGCCTTTCGCCAGTCAGTTTCATGCTCGCACGGTCGAAATCAGCCCGGGAGAATACGTAGCCACCCATCTGTAGCGTGTCGGATGGCATAGGGTGCAGACGCAATCGGGCTTACCACAGCGTTCGCAGCATACTAGCAGTGCAGTGCAGTGGTGTGCGGTGAGTGGGAGTGGGTCGCGGACAAGCAACGTACCAATGAACACCAAGGACCTGTGCCACGACGGTGGAATATCAGAGTGACGAAGGAGTCCAATCGACGCTTGATATTGCTCAGTGTAGCTAGAAGCTGCTTGGCAGCATCGCCTCCTGTGCTCTCCTTTGCTCGCTCGAGTGCTGAGCGAGTGTCGCTGATCCACTCGAGGAAAGCGCTGCTTGCAGCACCCACAGTGCTTTCGAGGGTGTCGAGGGTGTCGTAGAGAGGTGCTAGCTGGCTGTCCGATAGCTGCTGTTTGCTTGCATTCAGCGACCAAAACACGCCGATCGCGAGGAAGTACAGCTTCTCTGTGAGCAGGTATATCTGCTCTTCCTTCTTCGTTCTAGGCATCTTCTGCAGCACCACCCTGGCCGTCTGCTGCTGAGTGTGGACAGCCACACTAGTGGCAGTAACAGTGGCGGCGGTGACTGGCTGACGAACGATAGCAGGAGCAAAGCGAGGGTTGAGAGTAAATCTGGTGTTGGGAGCGGCAAGCTCAGGCGTGTGGTGTGCAGTGTTGCAGGCGACAGGCGACAGCACCACGGCACACAACAGCGCAAGCGTGGCGGTGAAGACAGCGGGTAGCATACTGACTGGTGGGGCAGTAGACCGCTAGCGCGTATGCAGGCGGATGTTGTGTGCAGTGTTGCTGCACGTTTTATCGCTGGTTTCTAGAGCTGGTCATGTGGCATTTCGCGTGGATCGCTGGCACACCTAACGACATGCTGCTACAGTCTTTAGTATCCAGCATGATGCATGGAATGCTGATGCAACAGTCGCTGGGCTGAAACCGACACCAAACGCTTAGACAAGAGAAGAGCCACTCAAGCTGTGCAAGGGGAGGGAGAGAAAGAGCGAGAGAAACAAGGATCTGGATGTATTGGCGAGACAACAGCGTTAGGCAACTGACGGATGGTTGGCAACTATCCCATAGAACGCACACGTGAGAAGACATAGCTGCGGAAGTGTCCTAAATCATAGTCTGTCTCCTCTTCATCCCGATTGGCATCGCGGGAAAGGTACTGCTGCCAAACCAGTTTGTTGTGCCGGCCACGGCTAGTACTTCGTAGCGAGAGCCGCATCACATAGAGCGTGGCCGGTCGCATGGGATCTCGCGCATGGATCAACACAACAGCACTCGTCTGCTGTTCAGGAACAGATGGCCGTGTTGCCAATTCCCAAATACCGTGCATCACGCCGCGAGCACGGAAACTCTGTTGCAGCTGGTGTACAACTTGTTGCGGCGCGTCTGTGCTAAGATAGGCAATGCACGTGCCATCTGCATAGCAGCGTAGATAGCGATAGTAGGTGACCATGTGGATAGGCTGGTTGAATGCATTCTCAGACATCCCCGGTCTACGCGTGTCAGTCAGTGTACAGACTGTGCCAGAGAGCGGATGTACCGAAGATAGTAGCATGTTGAAATATACACACCGTCGTATCGAAGGCGAGGGCGATCAATGAACATCGAGCGATAGCTGCCGTTGAATGCACGCAGCCACATCACGCCGTTTTTCGCAGTATCATCAGGAAAGCGTTGGCGACACAAGCGATACCAAATCTGCGTGTTTTGTGTGAGCACCAGAAACCACCGACACACGGCAGCGCATCGCATCAAGCAGGCAAGATCTTGAAAACCGATTTCCAACAGGATCTGCGTCCATATTTCAGGCGGTAGTCGCGCTGCCAGTGAGGTGGCATCGGAGTACAACTGATCCGGCGCATCCGCATCGGGAATGCGATCGTCAGCAGGCTTCGCCATCAAAGAGACACTGCCAAAGCCACGAATCATTTCTTCAAGCGCAGAGGATGCCCGCCGTGCACGTGTCGCCGCGTCTGTAGATGTGTGCTCCTCTCCATCCACATGGATGAACCTTTCAAACTCCTGTTCGCCCTCATCCTCTTGGTCGTCTGCGCGCTGTTTTTTCACACCACTGCCGTGTGTAGCCGACGTGTTATGGATCGTTGCTGCATGCCAGTGCTTCTTGTACACATCGTCGATAGTGGCATCCATTCTGAACGCCTGCTGATAGCACGCCAGTGCTACGTTGCCTTATGATGATAGAGCATCATCTGTGCACTTACCGTCACCAAGATTCCCTATCCGCTCGTACTCCACCGCTCTCATGTAGTGGTCCAACGCCGTCTGCGGCAGATCGTGTGGGAGCTTAGTGGTGCCGTGGCTTGCAGATACATGATTGAGCTTGGGATACAGAGCGAGCGTTGACGATGATGATGCTTCTTCCGACACGGTCGCCGTGTGCTCGACAGAAGTGTGTGCACGCGCATTCACTTCCTGCTGCCACTGCTGACGAAACGCCGAAAGCTCCTCTGCGTTGCTCATCGTCAACAATCGCACACCCGCCTGCTGTTTCGACGCTAGCGATGTGGTAAAACGTGGTGTTTTAAAACAGACAGCCACACACTGAATAGAGCAATTGTGAGCAACTGTTGGCACTTCAGCAGGCCAAGCGAGGAAATGGGGCAGTCACGGGTGAACAAGTGCTAGCGTGCCTGGGATGAGCAAGCCGTCGTTTGCCCGATCTCACGGGGTTGTGCTCGTCCTTTTATCCTTTTGTCCTTTTGTCCTTTTGTCGCGTTGGCAGAAGACGTGGTCTTGGACATGCGATGTGTGTTGTTAGCGGGTGGATGGATGGACGGACGGATGGGAGTAGGTGGAGCATATAGCTCACACAAAGAACGAGCATCCATTGTGGATTTCTCCAAACCGGATTTATCAGCATGCAAGCACGCGCACATATACACAAATCCTAAGCATGCATACACGTCCTAGTGTTGCACGTCGTCCCAGCTGCGGCCTTTCACGTCCTGCAGTTCTTCGGCAGTAGGCACTTTGGCTGTAGTGAAATAGCCTGCCGCAATCTTCGCGTCAATTTCCACCCTATCCACGAGCAACAGGTAAGCGTCTTGCGCAGAAGACAGCACGTCATGCTTACCGCGAATCCGCGGGAATAAGATCATCAGGGATAGGTACACGCTCGCGGATCTCAATGCCGGACTGTGCAATGGCATCGTACTTCATATTGGACATCGACTAGTGTACGGGATCGGGTCAGTGATGCGAGCACGCCAAACGCTGCCCACCATAAACCGATCAATCTTGGTGATGCCAAGCCAGTGCAGAACATCAGGCATCAGCGCCTGGAACCGTGCGTCCTTCACGCCAGCAACAGACTCGGTACGCAGGAAGTAGTTCGACGCCGTGTCGCCTCCTTCTTGGCGCTTGCGTGCATTGTACACCAAATACTTGGTCACCTCCCCGAGCGCGCGACCCTCTTTCCGGACTGCCGCGCGTTAGTCTTGCCTGACACCCACCCACACATATGCAGCAGAGGTGCCCTACAGTATACGATCACACCAACACCACCGCGCTGCGCTTCGCGTACACACTCCTCAATGCCATAAATAAGGTAGGGACGGCAAGTGCAGATGTCGCTGCCGAACACATCACTTCCGTTGCACTCGTCGTGCACACGCGCGGTCAACCGCACACTAGGGTCAGAAAGCTTAGCGACATCGCCAAAAATGTAGACGGTCATTCCGCCAATTGGTGGCAGGAACACTTTGAGATCCGGACGCGTGATCAGCTCCGGGTACATGCCGCCTGTGTCCTCACTAGGGAGGGAGACGATGGGTGAGTATTGCTACAGACAGGAGAGCGTACAAAAGTGCGCGACGGAGCACGGTCTCTTCGATTCCGAAACGTTCAGCCACTCCCGGTAGATACCAGACTGGCTCCACTGCTGCTTTGGTGACACGTAGTTCGCCCTGTGCATTCACAACCACACTGCCGTCCACCTCCAAGCGCCCAGACCGCACTGCTCCTTCGATCTCTGCAAGTGTCATGTGTGCAAGCGTGACAGCAACGCTGGGACGTAGATCCAGCTCGTCGTCACGCAGCTCACGATCCCAGGTGTCAACGACCACATGCCCCCACGGGTCCATGCTGACAATCCTGGACGGATCGGACCACGATGCTTGCTGTGGGAATTCCACCGGTGGCGTAGTGAGCGAAAAATCAGGACGATGCGCAGGCGGTAGCGCGCCAATAGCCACGGACAAGGCGTGGTAGATGCAGTAAGAGCCGCCATAAGAGCCAATAGCATTGCTGTCATTCGTAGTGAGCAATTGTAGAGAGGCGCATGCAGCTTCTACCGTTTGCGTATTGACTTCGGGTGCCGAGAAACAACAATGGGACCACGCGCTGCAGGTGTTTCGGCACCCCACACCAGCGGAATAGGACGAATCCCCACTTGCCCGGGATAGGCTACGTGGTATGGTGAGTTGTGGACCACGCGGCAGGGAGGCGGGTCACGTACTGGTGAGGATGACGCGTTCTGGGTACATCTGTGCGAGACGCATGTCGCTGTTGCTGGACTCGCGCTCGCTTAACGTCATGGCAGCGACATCTGACACTATAGGCTGTAGCTTCACGGGGAGGGCTAGCTCTTTTGCCACGACAGTAGTGGCAGCTTTCAGGGGATCTACGTCAGAGCGAGAGCATGGTTTAGTGACGACTGACGAACACGACAACTACCATTCGCGTGGGCGTAAGTGAACGCTTTAAGATCAGCCAACTCTGCAGCAGTTTTCTGCTGGTCCTGTTTTATTTCCTGGAGGGTGGTCAACACTGCCGCTAGTGTGGCGGTAAGTTCGCTGTTGAAAGTGTCCGCCATGTGTGGACGTGGGAAGGGGGAAGAACACGTGTGAGCTTTCGTCGACGGCTGCTGCTACATCTCGCGTGTCTTCGTTGCCATAACAAGTTGTCTTTGTTTTGTACTCACGCACGCTGTTGAACGGTATTAGACTTAGACATGCGCACAAGGAATGTGTGATGGATGGATGATCGAGTGAAGAGGTCGCAACTTGCTTGTCTGCCTGCCTGCCTGCCTGCCTGCTTGTTTGCTTGGCAATCACGCTGTTTGCACTGTGCTATCCACAGGAAGGGACGCGTTGCGCGGCAGAGAAGCGTGGACAAGAGAACTGGGCCATGTTAGATAACGATGTAATGCATGTGTGCACTCCCCCCTGCATACTAAGATGTAACAATCCTGCTCGTAATAAACGTTGGCACCGCAACGCTGCAACGCATGCTGCGCAAAGCGTCTTTTGACGTGCATTAGCCGCGCCCAAATATACTCTTCAGGCTAATGCTGTTCGAATCCAGTATCGCGTCCACCCCTTTTGTCTCAAATTCAACGCACAGCTGCTCCTCTTCCAGCTCCTGCATCAGTCGTTTTCGCGTCTCCACAAGTGCCTCTTCGCGTTGTCGGAAGTCCGCTTCCTTGTCATGCACAAGCGCGTGAAACCGATCACGGATCTCTTTTTCCCGATGTAGCATTTCCTCCTGCAAGCCCTGCTGCGCATGTTCTATGCGGATATCATGCAGCTCGTCACAAGGCAATATAGAATGGCGCCGGCCGTCACGTCGTAGCTGGGATGCGCGGTAAGATGCATAGTGCTGTATGTGTGTGGTTTCGATGAGGTCGAGCAGACAGGTGTCCATAAGCATCTGGCGAAGACGTACAAAGTCGCAATGCTTTTCGTCCTCGACTAGCGACGGTTGCATGGAGGAGTGAGCGTGAGTGCATTGCCGCACGGTTGGTGCTACCTGACACTACACCCCATCTGTACTGCCGCCCGCGAACCTGTCGCCCGTCCACACTAATAAAGTGGTCACTCCCAATCACCGAAAATGGCGTATGCTTCTAGTGAAGTTTAAGTATGCGCGCAGGCCGTCATGACAGTGGCACACCATCAGGTCTTGGACTTCCTCCATCTCGTCCACTGTGTTGTTTGGGTAAACAGTGATGTCGTGCTCAGAAAGACTGGAGAGAATCTGCAGCGCACTCCTTAGCATTCTGTTCGTGGAAAAGGAAGGATCCTACCGTTTGCTTAAACAACGCTTGTTCACTTGGGGTCATACTGTCGCCTTTTGCGATCACCGGAATGACATTCACTTTCTCGGACAGCAGACGCAACGCCTCTACATCTAGTTCACACAGTCTGAACAGTTGGAAATGCAATGACTATTCATGCAGAACGTACGGACGGCCAGAGGGCGCGATGAAATACAGCACAGCATGGACGCGCGAGTCATCGATAGCCCCGCGAAACACTGGCGCCTTTTCCAGCTGCAGGTACCGTTCGAATTGCTCGTCAACGTAGTTTAAGATAACAGCAAGGCTACAAAGTCTTAGTCCTTCCCGTGCACGCTATTGTTTGCCTACTTGTCTGAGCGGTCCAGTCTGTCGCCGAATCCAGGTGTGTCGATAATCGACAACTTAAGCAACACTCCTTTCTCCTCCAGCTCTGAGCACATGTCAGGCTGAGTGCCGATGGAAATAGAACGCATGGAACTACCATAATAGCGTGGCTCAATAGTTACTTGTTCAGTTCTCTGCGGGAACCTCACGACAGGCTCCTCCACCAACGGTGCATTAAATAGCGTATTCATAAACGTGGTCTTCCCCAGCCCGGTGTCGCCTTTTAGCGCGCGTACACATGGAGAAAGGTAAGCAGGAGGAGGGGAGGAGAGAGGAGAGAGGGGAAGGCCGAGCGAGGGACGTACCCACGATCATTAGGTTAAAGACGAAGGGGCGCTTCTTCTGGCGTCGGTTCAGTTGATGCGGTAGCTCGTCGATGCCCAGCGACTTCACTGTATCGTGTATGACAGCCACCGGCGTCTTCCATGGATCGGAGCGTGCGAACTTCCCGCTAATTGCCGTGAAGCCGCCGTGGTTGGCATATATGGTTCACCTAAGCTGCAACGCGTATTCCTGCAGCGTTAGGCAAGGCGTTTGCATCCACACCACACGCACCAAAGGCATCGCTGGGTCAAGGCGCGCGTCTGATGCGAGGCGTTGGCCGTTTAGCTGCCGCTGAGAAATGGGCGAAAGTTGTCTGCTCGCTGCGTGGTGCGTGTGCGATGTGTTTTGAAATCGACCTGCTGGTCCATGCACGCCCGTTTGTGACATAACATAAGCTGCGACAGTTGCGATAGTTGCAATAGTTGCGATATTTGATGGGACACAAAGCAGTGGCAATTTAAAGTGGTCTTAAACACCAGCAACCACGCGTGCCAGCAAGGCAAAAATGACCGCAGCAGTTGCGGTGAGGAGGATGTTGGCATGGTGCGCGACAGCAAAGAGGAGGAGGAAGCTGTGTGCATCGTAATGGTTTATTGTCGAATCTGCTTCCGGATCTCCAGTTTCTTTTTTCGATCGAATGGTACGAAAAAAAGATTGGGCGGGAAGGTGTTCTGATGGTCCTTGAACCATTGCGCCACTGGCCGCATGATAGCCTCTTTTTCTGGTCGTTTGGCGTGTTCAAAGTGTGTTAATACATCGCCCACAGTCGTGAATCCAGTCAAAACTACGCCGGATACTGGGATGTGTGTTGACTTCACACAGTGCGATACCACCTGCGCGTGCATAAGCATCCTCCCTTGATCAGCACAGCGTCTACCTTGAACTTCAGTTCCGGATCATGCAAGGAGAGTGTGCGCCATTGCTCGGCACTTGCATCGGGCGCGAGGTCAAGCAGTTGTCGTACTTCTGCGCATAGTTGCTCTGGCGTCACTTCCACCTGCTCACTACGCACGTAAGGACCATGTGGTCTTGGCAAGAATACCTACACGTCTTGTTCTGCTTGTGCTTGTGCTTGTGCTACGGATTCCATTGTAGTGTTGTTGTCGTTTGGTACTGAAGACGCATCAATCACCGTCTCATCCGCCGCTTTCTCTGCCGACGTCTCTGCTGGTTTGCGTGTGAACCAGCTCATGATCCCTGAGCTGAACCTTGTTTGACCATATCGGTTCTGCCATGGCGCAGCACCAGCAAAAGATCGTGCGCAACGCAACGATGCAGAAAGCCGCAGCGCGCGGCAAGTGTGTGCCAGCATTGCGACAAGTCCAAATTTTTTTGACCGCCATGCCTCACCAGCTGAACACGTCGAAAAAACGCAAGCGCAATGTTGAGGTAGTGCTCACCGCCACATGAGCAGACTAAGCGGAATCAGGATGAAACGGTGGAGAAAAATGCAATGGCTCGGGTTAAAAGGCTAGAAGCAGGCCTACACGAGAGCAAACAGCACCTCAATAATCTGCTGGAGCTATTGGAGCTGTGTCGAGTATGCCGTGCACAGTGCAATCGATGCTCACTTTCTCAGGACAAATCGTGTCGCGTGGTGTTTGCTGCGATACACGCTGCGCAGCGCGTGTTCAAGCGGCTCATAGCTGCTGGAGATGTGCCATTGACTGTGGACGTGGCTGCGGACGACACCAAAACGGAAGCGCCGCTACTTCAGGTGGCCACATGGTTGCTGGCGCAGTATTCCGATTTCCGGGATTGCCTTTTTCTATTGCTGGAGCACGAAGAGCCTAGTCTGCAGGTACTTCGTTTTATGCGCACACAGTGCGCTCACAGCTAGACAGCCGCACTGGACACCATTATGGAGCTCGTGCGATCGGAATCCGCCCATGTCACTCAGTCCAAGCAACGCTTCAACTTTGCCACAATGCTACATATGCGGCTGGTTGATACCGTGATCAAGAGTGCTGCTTGCAATGAGTTTCTTATAAAGAAGCTAATGGATTCCTATCTGAACACGCATGCCGATCTCCGATACTACTTTCTCTCTCACATCAGGTACCTCCTGCTTCTGCTCCACCACACTGGTGGCCCGGCACACTGGTGGTCCATCACGCTGGTGCTCATCCACGCTAGTGACATTCTTGCCGACCGACACGCGCAGACTACAAACACGGTGTCCAGCAAAGTTCGTGTCTCGCCACCACCGCTACGCACCAACTAATGCGGCGGTAGAGAACACCCATAGCTCTGAAGGATACTGAAATCCACACCGGTACAGTGTTGAGCGTGCTGGAAGCAGTCAAGTTCTTTCCCAAGGACGAGCAGGACCTGTCAGCCTACTGGACCGAAATAACGCCAAACAAATCCATACCAGCCTCCACGCTGAAGGGTCATCGAAAAGCGCTTGGAGATGCATGGATATCCGCTCTTCGTCTCTCCATGTCGCAGGAGCAGTATCGCGGTGTGCTGAACATCATGCACAAGCGTATCATTCCACACATATCTCAGCCCAATCTGTTGATGGACTTCCTGACCAGCTCGTATAATGCTGGTAGGCGTGTGTTCCATACGCATCTAACATTGCGAAGGCGGATCTACCAGCTTGCTGGCATTGAACGGTCTGTTCACTCTGATCAATGCGCATGGACTGTAAGTGTGCGGCATCTTCTTGAAACTCGCATGAACATCCACCAGGGACTACCCCAACTTCTACACGAAACTCTACGCGCTGTTTGATCGTGATCTGATGCACGTCAAGTACCGATCTCGGTTCTTCCGCCTTGTCGAGCTCTTTCTGGATTCCAGGTGAGCATCGGTGATCGTGCGCACTCTTGCTGACACCACTTTCCGTAGCCATCTGCCCGCCAACTTGATTGCGTCGTTCGTAAAGCGCATGTTACGCCTCGCCATCTTTGCACCGCCCGCTGCGATCGTAATCGTCATCCCGTTCATATACAACCTGCTGAAGAAGCATCCGTCATGCATGCAGCTCATTCACCGTATCAGCGAAGGTGCGTCTCCCAAGCATAAGAGAGGGGAAGGGAGGGGAAGGGAGGGGAAAGGAGGGGAGGAAGGCAGGGTTATCAGCGATAGTAATGGTGCCAGGTGTCGCGGAAGGTACAGACCCTTTCGATATGAACGAACCAGATCCACTGAAAACCAACGCGATGGCGAGCTCCCTCTGGGAAGTTGAGGTAGCAGCAATTGATGCACATCCTCGTAGCAGCATCTCATTCCGGTAGAGCTTGTGCCAGCACTTCCATCCCAATGTGGCTGTCCTCGCTCGTGTCTTCTCCGAGCCGTTCACCAAGCCAGGATACAATCTTGAAGACTTTTTGGACCATACTTATGCCACGGTATGCGCCTGCATATGCCACCGATGTCGAGATGGCTCACGCGCCTGCACTGCATAGCTGTTTGACACGGAGGTGGGGCGACGGATGAAGAAATCTCCAGCACTTGCTGTCTACGAAACACCCGTGCTTGCGCTGTCCACCGCGGAATTCGCCGAAAACTGGCGTTTTTCATAGTGGCGGGCTCCTCTGTGACATTTGACAATACAAAGCTCAACAAGATTTAAACGGATGCGTCTTCTCGCTGTCACGCCTTTTGCGATGTGGGTGCAGTGCGAAAGAATGTGAGTAGCTTTAATGATACAACGATTCGCACAGCGTGACACAGACAACACATATTCACTATATGATCACACAGCTTCACTGATGATCTGGAAGGCGCGTTGATACACCTCGAGCAGGCTTTTGCATCGCTCTCGCTCAGTCGCCACCGACTCGTCTTCGTTCAAAAGCTCGTCCCATAGATCTTCTTTGTATAGCGTTGCCACCAGTCGGTTTTGCAAATTCTCCTTGACATTATCCACCAGCAAATGCATGACCGCCTTAGGCACCAAGTCCTGTATGGTTTTGCGTACAATGCTGAAGTAGTTGGCAATCAGCGTGCGGATCAGCTGCGTTTCCTTTTGCTCGCGCTCTGTCAGCGTCGTGCCATCATCCAGCCGCTGGTCGTATTCCTGGGGGAGGGGGGAGACGCGTCAATAAAAGAGGATAACGGCAGCCGGGGACGAAATTACATTTGCGCGTTCTTGTAATTCGTGGCTGTTCATCGTAACCAAACCGCGCTCCACCGCTCCGGTAATGTTATCCACGGAAGTGCTAGCACGCAAGCTCGGATTTGCTCCAAAGAAATGATCCATGAAATGCGGATTTTGTCCGTTGGTGGCGACCGTGGTCACTAACGAAGCTTCTGCCGTCTCTGGCTCGTCCTTGCTCCCGTTTTCCAGACCGTTTAGCGATAACTAAAGCGCGTTAGGCCTCGTGTTGCCCTACCGGATTTCAGCCAAACTTACCTTTTTTACTTTCTTGGGGGTGCGATCGAGTCCGACCACCGGCTGTATGCTGTTGATGCTGCTTTGTACTGATCCGCCAAAATCCGGATGGTTCGTGTTGATGTACGCCTTCTCCACCTTTACTAGCTCACTGACGAAGTGGCGGCACGGCAGCAGTCGTTCGCGCAGCAATGCTCCGATCACCTCCACTATCTTTCCGCGAAGACGCGGATAGCGCAGCAGCTCGCCGTCGTTCTCACAGCCGTTGCATATCTTGACCAGCTCCTCGTACGCCAACTCCACGCAACGGATGCTGGGTGGTTCCAAGCGCTGGATCTGCGGTTTGACAAGCAGCTCGAATGCCGTTTCCGGGATAAATAGAGAGGGTCGCGGACCGGTGGAATTACGGATTGCAGTCCGGATATCCGTGGTGGAGAGGTTTGATGACGGATGAATGGAGCAGAGAGCAGAGCCAAAGATCGAGTTAAAAATATGGTAAATGCGCGCACCGCCACATCTAAGCAGTGGTCAGTACATGGAGACGAGTGGTGGCGGCAACGGCAGCAGCAGCAGCAGCAGCAAACGAGCATTACAGTTCATGGGTGGTTAGGCTGGAGGCAGTGCCATCCACAGCTGCATTGAAGTTTGCAGCAAACTTTGTGATCATTCTCAACACAGTTGTGCCTTTGTGTTCGCGATCAGAGAACATGGGATCACCATACGACGCCAGTTCCTGTTGCGTCTGGCCGATCAAAGAGTTCAGCTTTGCCTTGATTTCAGGCAGTCGCTCGCGAATATGCGTCATCAAAATCTGGAAACACGTCAGACAGAGGAACCACGCTGTTCTCAGACACGCACAGCCACTTACGTGATTCAGCACTTTGGCCAAATACTTTGTGCCGCAGCGTGCTGCGATATTCCGATAAGCCTGGTGGTTTTCGAAGAACGTCTGTTCCATCGACAATGCCTCCGCCATTCTCTTTTGCGCTATGATGTCTTGCTGGCTGCGATTGACGACTCCGATGAAGCCAAGACGAAGATGATAGACACGGCCGGTGAGGATGTCCAATGCGTTTGTACCCGCATCCATCAGGTCCACCTTGGTGATGACACCAATGGTGCGTCGACCCTCTGGATCCATCTCCTTGGCCAGCTTTAACGACTCGGAGTTGACCAGATCCACATTGGCCGGACTGACTGCCAAGATAATGCTACCATGCGGCACTCAAACCTGGCCAGTTTGCGTGTTTCGCCTACCTGTTTGGTTTGGAAATGTAGTCGATAATAAGATTGCGCGTTTGCTTTTCAATGTCGGTGGGTTGGTCGCCTATACACGTTAGAGCCTGTTTCGTATCCGATGTGGTCTACCAATTGGAATCTATCGTGGTGCTATTAGTTTGGGCAAGGGGGAGAATTGGAGAGGAGGAGAGGGAGAAAGTGGTTCACGGGTGTTGCTATGGCGACAACGACCTTCATCACAGCAGCAGCAGCAGCAGCAACACCAGCAACACCAGCAACACCAGCAAAAGCAGTATGGCGCAGACGCACCTTGGTCAAGCCGGGCAAATCCACCAGCGTTAAGTTCATCACTTTCCCTGAGAATATTTTTAAATGAATGGGCTGCCGAGCAATGCCCTTGTTGGATCCGGCAATACGTGCCGTTTCGCGTTCGATCTCCTCGCGGATCTCGCTGAAATCGGTGTACTTCCTTCCAGCCATGTGCAGAAACTCACCGTACTCCTCCGTCGCATCATCGCCCAAATGCACAAGCTGCAGGATCAGCGGTCGTCGAGTGACTATGCCAGAGCCACGCGGCAGAAAGTCTCGCGCCACCAGATTTTCCAAGACAGAGGATTTGCCGGACGACTGGGATCCGACAACAACAATTTGGGGCAAATCGATCTGATCGTTTCCGATTGTGTTAAAGACATCTTGCAGTTTGTTCACGATGGGGATGAGGTCGTCCATGGCGGTCAGAGGAGAAATTTGGAAACAAGCAGCGCGGCGCTGTCGCCTCGCTCGCTCCCTTCCTTCCGTTTTTCAGAGAAGGCTTGCATGCATGCATGCGCCACTCCGTCGACCAGCTGAAGTGGAGAGAGCCGGTGTGCTCAGCCAGCATCTGGTGCCCGTTTGGCTGCTGCATGTGCTGGTTCTCCAGCTGATCGCCCGTCCACACCGCTAGTTGCGACGAGCAGGCGTGGTGTTTGTGTCAACAAACATACACGGCACGCTGTGCGTCTGTGGGTCAAACAATGTATGCCCAACTCGCATGAAGCAAGGGACAGACGCGCCATGATACGCCAGACACCTCCGTTCTCTCTTCGACAGGCTTTCTGACATACACTGCGTGCGAGAACACGCCATCCGTTCCAAAAGCACATACGACAAGCGATCTTTCTGCGTGTGCGCAACAGACGCGCTGTTTGCGGCAATAAACAGGCCTTCTCTCACCACCGCTCTTTGCAAAAACAACAGCGACATCCAAGCGCAAGCGTGTTTTCGACGCTTGCTTGTTGTTGTTGTTGGTGGTGGCGGCATCTGGTTTGCCTTCCCTTCGCTTCCCTCACACGCGCTTCTTCCCGCCACCGCCACGCCCTCTGCACTACCGCCACGCCTCCCACACACACGCCATCCAAAACAGCCGCTTGCCAGTTGTCATGGACGCAGACGTTGCTTATTTGAAATCGCTGCAGGCGGTGCGCGAACGTGCACGCGCTCACCTCGCGCTGCCGCTAAAACACTTCCAGCTGCATCTGTCGCGTTTGCCCAAAGTGGCTGATTTTGTCATTGATCTGATACGCCGCGACTACGCAACGCTGAACGACATTCCACCTCACAGCAGATTTCGCCATTTCACGCACCACTCTGTGGATCTATGCGCAGAACTGGCTGCCTTGTGGGAGGTGGGAAACGAGGAGAGGGTGAGGCGGCTGCTGGACCTGGTGGTGGTGAGCGTGCTTTTGGACGCTGGGGCTGGTGACCACTGGCAATACACCATGCCTGGTGGCGAGCGTGTGGGCCGAAGCGAAGGTCTGGGTTTGGCAAGCTTGGAAATGTTTCGGAACGGCTGTTTCTCGTCGGATCCAACACAGCCGTGCCAGGTGGATGGTACGTGGACCACATCGTATTGACATGTCGTCGAACTGTTGTAGCCCAGGCGTTGCGTGCATTGACCGTGGAAGAGCTGTGCCGTGGATTCCAAGTGTCGGATACCAATCCGTTGGTCGGAGCTGCCGGTCGATGCCAGCTGCTCAATCGACTGGGTGATGTGTTAGCGCAACGCACTGAATACTTCTCCACCGCTGGGGTCAGTCGACCGGGAAATATGCTAGACTATCTGCTATCGCACCCCACCACCATCACCGCTTCACGCGACTACGGTCGCATCACACTGGAGCTGGAAACGCTATGGGCCGACATCATTCAGGACGCATTCACCGCGCTGTGGCCTGCCTCTCGCACCTCCCTCCACGGTGTTCCTCTTGGCGACGTGTGGCCAAGTCCCACACTGCAGAAGCGACAAGGCGGGCAGGTGGCTGACGAGATGATGCCGTTCCACAAACTGAGCCAGTGGTTGACGTATAGTATAGTGGAAGCGTTAGACCGAGGTGATGTGAGTGTCACAAACACAATCCTGCTCACCGGTCTGCCGGAGTACCGCAACGGTATGTTTTCAGCGGGGGGAGGGGGAGAAGGAGTGTGACATGGATGTGTGCAGGCGGGCTTTTCATCGACATGAACGTGCTGGTGCTTACAGACGAGTCGGCACAACGAGGACTGGCGTACGCGAAAAAAACAGCCATGGCCGGTGGTACAGACGACCGGCGATTGCAGCCCAAATTTACGGTGGACGATCCGGTGATTGTGGAATGGCGTGCAATGACTGTCGCGCTGCTAGATCTGGTGGCGGCGGAAATCCGCAAGCGAATGGGCGTGACGGAAGCAGAACTGCCGCTAGCCAAAGTGCTAGAGGCGGGAACGTGGAAGGCAGGCCGAGAGATGGCAATGCAGCTGCGACCAGACACACGCGGTCCCCCTCTGACCATCGAATCGGACGGCACGGTGTTCTAGCCAACAGGTGCTTTAATAAACTCTGAGACAGTTTCTATGAAGGTTCCAGACTGTTCGACATGCACTGCAGGCGACAGGTGTTAGCACAGACGGCGGCATGCCACGCCTACCCCAGTGTCCAGCTTCGACATCGACCACAGTTGCCGCGGGGAAGTAGGTTTTCAGCTGTTGCCGTGCTTCGTCTCCCACGTAGTTGCTGTGCAGCCCGGCAATGCAGAGGGTGGGTCGCGTGTATCGTATGTGCGAGCCTACGCCGACAGGAGCACAGCCGATGGAGGGAAGTGCACGTTTCAGATAGTCCAGCGGCAGTTTGAAGACTAAGCGGCCATCCTTTTCCTGTAGGTTTGTCATCAGGAACAACCTGATCGAGTGCTCCTGGGTGGATGTCAGTGGGGAGGAAGGAAGGGGAAGAAGAGAAGAGGAGGAAGGGGAAGAGGAGGGAGCGAAGGGGGAAAACGGTAGCCTACAGGAATATCCTCAGCCAGTAGTGCATCTACTTGACTCCGTTTTGTGATGTCGGGAAGTTGATTGACGCGTTGCATGGCATCGATGTACCGAGAGAACGGACTGGCGGGGGAAGCGGTGTCGATAGGCGTAGGTGCAATATCCGCAAGGATCAAGCGCGTGACCCGATCCTGAAATGTTTCGTCCAGTGCAATGGACATGGCAACTTTTCCGCCCCTGGTGCATGGTGGTGAGTCGAAGGTGGACAGCTGGCCTACATGGAGTGGCCAAGTAGCTGGCACTTGGGCATCCCGCGTCTGTCCATCCAACGCACCACATCTCCCGCCATGTCCTTGTAGGTCATGCTGGGATCAATGTTGCTGTCGCCATGATTGCGCAGGTCAACAGCATAGACGTCGAGGGCGAGATAACGCGACAGCGCCTTGCACATGGTGGTCCAGTTGCGTTTTGAGCCAAACAGACCATGAAGCACAACCAAGGGGTCTGCAACAGCGGCTTTTTTGGAGAAGGGAGCGGGATAAAGATGGCATGCGAGCTGCACGTTAGCAGTGGAGAAGCGGCGCGCGGAGAACGCGCTCCATCGAAGAAGCATGCAGCGCAGTGGCAAATGAGTGAGTGACGCAAGCGATAACACGGAAGAATGCTGTGCATGAGCGTAGCACGCGTATGAAACAAATGAAAGGTGTGCATATGATCGTGTAGATGGATATGGCGAACAGTAGTGGCGAGCAGCAATGGTGGTAGCAGCAGCAATAGCATCGGCAAGTGGTTGCTATGGCTATCGTTCTATCGCGAGCCAACACGCCATGTGACCACAGTTTGAATAGGTCTATTACAGCAAATAGTTATAACGAGAGTAAGAACAAGTCAATGCTGGTAGCAGCAACAGCGATGACAGCGACGACAGCAACAACGCCAACCGCCAACCGCCAACCGGCACTAGAAGCCGAGCAGCAGCCCAGCGACCACACCAGCTGCTGCCGCTACGCCTCCACGCACATTCGCAGCATTACTGCGCTGATTGGTTTGGCTCTGTCCACACACGCAGACCCAAGTGCCGCTGGGGTTGCAGGTGGCCTGGAAGGCACGGAAGGCACAGGAGATGTCGCGACAACGGGTCTGGAACTGTCTACAGAGAGCATCGATGTCCACAGGATTGGCGGGGTCGGTGGTGGCGGTGGGGACGATGGTGGTGGAGGTGAGCGGGGTATCGGAGGTGATGGTGGGCGTGGTGGCGGTGGTGGTGGCGGTGGTGGTGACCGTGTTGCTGTTGCTGGTGGACGACTGCGTAGGCTGGCTGGCGGTGACGGAAGTGGAGGTGGAGGACGAGGCGGAGCGCGACTGGGCTGCGCTGTTCGACGCAAGGCTGAGAAGAAGGAGCAGCGAGATGGCGGCAGTGAGTTTGAAATGCATAGCGGCAAGAGACGAAAACCAGCGACTGCTGCTGCTCCCGCTCCGCACATTATTAACGCGCAGTGGCTGCATGAACAGCGGGGCACCACATCGATTGACAAACACTTTGTCATGCCTGTGTTGTATTCAAAGAAGTGCGTCCACACATACAAACAGACAGTGCACACACACACACGCATTATGCATCGCTTGCAAAGACCACATACCAGGTGTCATTGTGGTGGGTGAGCGGGTGCTGGCAGCATCGATCTGACAACATCCATGAACACGTTGTCGGCTTCCAAAACCGGTGGGATCTGGTGCATCCAGCTGGCTACAGAACCGGTGTTGGCTGCCATTTCCACGTGCTTGCTTTGTGCGAGCCTAAATGCCAGCCAACGGATGAATGGCTGTAGTGTGACAGACTGGTTTGACTGATAGATAGTTCCTCTGGAACTCGCTAACACGCGCTGTGCCAGCACGATGGTGTCCGAAAGTGCCACGTACATACTGCTCGTGAGCAGGCTGAATGCGTCGCGGAGGGAAACAAGATGGGTGGCTTCGATCGCTGCTGTAACGAGTCGATAGCAGTTGGCAATGTGCAACGGTTGCACACTGCTGATGCCAAGCTTCTTACCAGCCGAATAGTTTTCAAAAGTGGGGTATCGATGGAGCGGCGAGTGCTCGCTGGAGTGAAACGGAGTCGTAATCCAGGCATTCAGCACTCTGCCCACAGACAGGTTGAGGGTCATATCGGTCGAGATGCGAAGCCAGAGCACCGACAGCAGGATCTGCACAGTCGGCGTGGGAGAAGGGAGATAGCGCTGTTCGTAGAGGACTGCGGAATGTGTGCCCCCCATTTTATCCACAAAAGTGTCCTTCAGAAACCAGAAATAGGCGTGTAGCTGCGGCTGCACATCGGCAGGGGCTGGCGATTGACGGTAGCACCGCAAGGCGTCGACAAACTTGATCGCAGGCACCTTCAAGTACTGGAACAGAGCGCTGGTGCTATAGGCGTGCATTGGTGGCATTGTTTGCGGTAGGGTGGATGCGGCTGAGCCACCATTCGGATGGGGTTGAAACGTAGAAAAAATCAGTTTGGCGTAGTTTTCCGACATCTGGTAGCTCCAATGCACCTCAGGCAGCGAAAGATCAACAAAAAAAGATGGGCGCCAGATCAAGTCGTCTTCGATGGTACCAGTCAACGAGAACGCACTAAACAGTGCGATCAATCCCATCTTGACGTCGCTGAACGCAGTGTATTTCAGTATGTTAACAACACGCTGTCGAAGCCAACTGTCGTCCGGAGTGGATGTGAAAGATAGAGCAGAATCATAGAGAGATATCAGATCATGGGATGTGGAGTGGGCTTCGGTCCCCACCAGCTGGCTCGGCACTGAATCGTCCTTGCCAGTGTGCGGCGGTTCGCTGTCGACCGTCAAGCCATGCGTGTTGACAGCAGGTTGTTGCGGCTGCACGAGATCGATGAAAGGTGTAGAAGGCGGAGGTGGTGTAAAAGTTGGAGGTGGTGTAAAAGTTGGAGGTGGTGTAGAAGTTGGAGGAGGTGTAGAAAGTGTAGAGCGGTTGGGGATCATTGCTGCTGGACGATGCGCTTCCATCTCCTGAGGTTGAGATAGACCTGTGTCGTGCGTTGAGCTGTGCGCATAGGCGACAGGCTGCTGGAACTGAGCGTCATGCAGAGGAGAGAAGAAGGGCTCGGTAGAGCTGTAAAGGGCGTTTCGGGGACGCACGTTTCTCTCATCAAACACAGGGTGAGGTTGGAGTCCGTGAAACCGGTTCAGTGCTGAATTGATCATGTCGGCGTGGGGTCGCTTCCTGTCGACCACCGGACCACGTGAACTGACAGCAGGGTGCTGCCATCTGACAGTGGTAGCGGAAGGCGGAACAGGCGTAGCGGGGGTGGGGTTGACTGTCGGGTGACGAGCACTGCTGTAGGCGAATGTGTAGTGGGCTCTAGTCTTTTGAGATTGGCTCCATATTGGGCCTTCATTGCTGTTGTTGTCGTTGTTGTTGTCGCTGTTGCTGTAGGGCGGCTTTCTACTGTGTGCCGAGGAGGCATCAGACAACGGTGGGTGGGGGAGAAGCGAGGGTGATTTAGAGAGAGAGGCTGGATCAAACCGTACGAAAACACTTTTCAGACGAGGAAACACTGCTGGAGCGGGAGTGGCAGAGCGTTCTTGTCGGCTGCTATTCGCGAAGACAGCGGTGAGCACACTCAGAAGCAGGCAGAGACGTAGCATTGGTGTGTGGGTTGTAACATGTAAGTGTTGTCAGAAAAAAGCAACAAAATGCAGCATGCGGCGCACGAGCCTCTCCTCTTCACGCAGCGGCGCGGCATTTGTGTGGCAGTGCGGCTATCCAGGCGGTGGTGGAGGAAGCGTGCCACGCTGCAAAAGAGGTAGTGAGAGAATGCATGGTTTGGTGTGTGTGGATGGCGTGTGAATGGCGTGCGGATGGCGTGTGGTGGGCAGACGTGGCTTCCCCGCTTGCTGAGGGCAGACTCACAACACGCCGTGTCCATCCACACATCGCACACACACACTTTGTACAAAGAAACCAGTTGTTTCCCGATGCCATGCTGTATGTGTCTTTGTTTCTCTGCGTGTGTGGGCAAGGCCAGAAAAGAGAAATAGGCTCTGCTGCGTTGATTGGTCGCTCAGCCAGAACAGCATCTGTTGCTGAGCGGATGCAGGAGACAGATGCAAAGACGAAGGCGTGTATATGGTGTATGCATATGTGTGCTCAGCAGGATGACGGATCATACGTGGTGCTTTCTCATCAACAATGGCACACGCGTGTCTATGCTGTTGTTGTTGTTGCTGCTGCTGTTGTTATTGTTGCTGCTGCTGTTGTTGTTGTTGCTGCTGCTGCTGTTGCTGCCACTGCTACTGCTACTGCCACTACTACTGCTATCCTCTGTGTGCAAGACGTTTGGATTTCCAGCTCGGCATGAAGGAGGATAGCACCCGGTGCAGCAACACGTGTTCTGCTGTTGGAAGCAGATGGAGTGGCACCGCGTCGCTTTTGAAGAACGGAAGTGCCGCAGGAGAATGCGTGTGGTTGGTTGCCGAGGAGGACACTGCTGTGGTACTGCTGGGGATAGATGTCGCCAGTGTTGCTGGTGCGTTATCGTGTGCGTTTGCAGAGAAATGGTGTGCCGCATACATGGTGTCACTGTCTCTGACAAACGTTGTGGTGGAAGGAGCAGCCACATCGACAAGGGAGCCACCCAGTGCAACAGGGATCACCGCTACTTTCACAGGCGTAGCTGGTGTCTTGCCGTGTAGCAGCGGCACTGTTTTCTGAGCGATGAGCAGTGCACTAGCCATCGCCTTCACCGCAGGGGGCGAATGGGAACGCCACCATCCACCAATAAAGCTGTGCAATCGACCGAGCATAGATTGTTGGTAAGAGTGTATGGGTAGTAGTGGCGGTGGTGGTGACGACTTGACGCTCATGCTGTCCTTCTGCATCATACTACTGCTCGCTTTCGCAGCATCGCTGCTGGCAGCAGGAGCACACAGCATACACACCACAAACACAGCAACAGCCATCAATTGCGCTTCACTCCGCATGGCACAGCTCAGCTACAAGTGGCACACACAGCTGCAACTTGCTGCGAATGTTGCAGGAAGCAGTACTCCACCACAGGCCAACACAGAAAAAGCATTTCCGCCCCCCTCCCCCGCGCGCACCATCGCTTTGCTGCTGCTGCTTCCGTGTGCACGCCCGTTCCCAGCGAAGCACACGCCATGCCACTTTCCTGTTGCTGTCGTGTGTCTGCATTGGGTGGTGCCACAGACGGCGTGTACTGCCTCACAGCATCGCTTTAAGCATTCGCTGTGTGCCTCACCGCCATTCAGCAACACACATACTATTGTTGTCTTTCCTTCTCCTTGTGTCGCTGCTTCTGCTTCTGCTTCTGCTTCTGCTTCTGCAATGAGCCAGGCAACGCACCTTGGTGCCAACGGAAACAGCGATGACACATCCACGTGGTGTCTTGTCTAAGAACTGCCACTGCCACGCCTAGAAATGGCATCTGCTGTTGTCGCCACCGTCGCTGCTGTGTCCTTGTTCTTGTTTCCCGCTTGCTGATGTTGTTTGCTTCTTTGACGCCACCGCTGCTGCTACTGCTGCTGGCTCAGCTGCCTGCCACCAGCGCCACGCCCAAGTTCGGAACCACGCCTGCTTCCACAGCTCCAACCATCGCCACCGTAACCACCACAACCACCTCCTCCTCCTTCTCCAGCAGCGCACCTCCCCTGGAAAGTGACCCTGCAAAAGCACAAAGTGCTGTCACCAAGAACGACCATGAAGACGTCATCATCACCGTAAAGTCGTTCGATCTCTACCAGAAGCATCGTCCTCGTTTCAGTTCTCCTGGCAACAGCTTCGTTTGGCCATATGTGGCATCGCGCTTGCCATTCTTGTCCGGAGGCACTACTAACTCCGATAACGTTGTCCTAAACGAGCAAGTGCATGGTGCCGATTATACGCTGGACAACCACGACGTGACAATTGTGAAACTCGTGGACGTCGATCCTGACACAGCGCCTCTCACCGACTCCATTGCAGATATCCTCAAGAACCACATCCAAATGAATGTTGAAAAGATGCCCATGACATTCCCGGAGTCGGTTGCTGAGAAGCATGTGCTCGTGAGCTTCTCTAGCCACTACCTGTTCAGCGCATATCCCCGCTTCGAGACACCCTCTCAGGACGAGATACAGACGCTGCAGATGCCTATTCTTGGATCTGTACGTGAGTACCTGGAGGCTGTTCATCATGAACGGCCGTGTATTGAGACTGGTGTGGATCCCTATCTGCGGCGGGACATGGAACTTCCAGTGCCATCGCCCTACCTCGTACTCGGTGCAGACCTACTGGTCTATTTCAATGCCGAGGACTTGGAAACACACGAGCTCAGAAGAGAACCTCGCAAAGTGATGAAGGAAAGAACGCTGCTATTGAACGCGGAGAAGTTGACACTGAAGAACATCGCTATTTCGCTACCCCAACCGCAGCCGCAGTCACCCACCGCCAACGCATGGCCCCAGAAAGAAGACACACCACCGCCAAGCCCCACGCCATCTGCTCCTGCTTCCCCAAAGATAGGGAGAGGTGGTCTGCTGCGCAAAGTGAGTCTCGGGGGAGCAAGACGGGCTATCAGGCACAGTCTGCAGCGGTTCTTTCCCGAAACGCCTGCTGACACGGACACCCTATCAAGGAAGGTCAATGTCCTGAATATGGGTGGTGTGCTCCGCCATTCCATCCGCGACCCCTCCGCCGACACCACGCTCGAGCATATTCAGTTCCTGTACAGGACGGCATATGTTGCTTTTAGAGGCGCAGCGAAGTTCGGCATCACCCACATCCATACCGGAAGCTGGTACTGCGAAGCAAAGGGTCTCAACGTAAGCGTCAGTGCCATGGTGCAGATGCTGGCTTTTTGCGCTGTAAGTGTCTCGAAAACAGCCACAAAATCGGCCAAAAAGCCTACCAAAGAGCCGTTGACGCTGTATGCTCATCACGCTGATGACACGGAGTCGTTGAAGCTGTGGAGCGACGGCAAGGAAAAGTTGCTTGACATCATCAAAGAGCATTCCAAAACGAAAAGCCTCAGGACCACTGCTGAAAGCGCCAAGATGTCTTCCGCTGGTGTGTTAGCGATCCTCAAACGAATCGAGTCCGTTAGCACAGACGAGCCGAGGTCAGGTGCTGCTATGTGAGGAGAAAAGCGTGGCTCCGTGCCGCATTGTCAAGTGGCGTCTAGCAAAGGGGGTGTGCGTGCAGTGTGTTTGCATGCGAAGCATGGCTAGCCTGCCGGTTGCTTGTAAATACATCAGATTCAGTGTCGTCCATCTGTTTATCATTAGCGTTCATCTACGTACCATGCTGGAGGTATTCCATCTATCCACCTACGGTGCCATTGCAGTACGACTGATAGCCTTTGTCGATATAAGCTTCACTAGAGCCTAGGACAACAACAGCAACAACAGCAACAACAGCAGTAGAACCACACTCCCGACCACTATTCCCGTCAAACAAACACCCCCACACCTCCACACTTCCACACAGCATCCACTGGTTGACTGGTTTTCATTGCTATGTGATGTTCCAAATGCGGCATTTTTTCGCTGATTTGGCTTGGCTTGGCTTGGCGGGTGCGCTGCTTTTCGGTCGCCTCCTCTTTCTGACTGTCTGACTGCCTGGCGTTGTCATGCTTTTGTTCTGCACATTCGCTTCGCTGCAGCTTGCGCTGTTCGCACTCGCCTCCCCTGCTTTCCAAACTTCCTTCGACTTCAACACTGCTAGTGCTAACAGACGGAGCGCTCTTCGCACCGCCAGTAACAGAATCACCAACTCCTTTGGTCCTGACACTGTCGCTGTCACTGCCGACAAACAGAGTACGCTTCGCACTTCCGGCAACAAAATCGCCACTTCCTCCTCCAGCCTCGGTGCTGCCGCTGCCGTTGTCGACAAACAGAACACGCCTCAGCAGAGGGCCTATTTGCAATCTGTTGGCCTCACGGATTCCGACGTCGACTGGTTCATCAATCCGCTTGAGCCACACTACGAGGCCATTTCCAAGAAGGCTGTCGGGGATGTGGTGACAGCTCTCAGCCTGCCCTTCAACAACAACAATCGCGGCGAGATGTACCGGCTGTTTCTGTCCGCTTTTCCTAGCATCGCAACGCGGGGCTATCGCGCTAGGCTGAGCAAGCATCACGACAGTGTGCTGATCCCTCGTTTCTACGCCGACATGACCGATGTAGAGTGGACACCACGCATGCGGGAGACCTACAAAACACTGCTTGCCGTTCACCTTACATACGAGTTTAAGAAAGGAAAAATAGCGAATGACGGTTTGGCGCTTGATCCCAACTTTGCCAAAGACGGCTACAACCCAAACAATGTGTTCCGCGTCATTATGTCACTGATGGTACCGAGGAACGTCTTCTCTAACGCCGAGCGATTTATCCTTGAGCACCCGGAGGTGTATCACGAGGATGCTCCGACGCTGGGTGCACTGGGCCGGTGGTTGAGGGCCACCCCTCCCTCTCCCAAGGCGCATCTCCTGTCACTTGACTTCAGCGCTGATTACGTCAACGACCTTCTCAAGAAGCGCGATCCGCACTTCGTGTACTACGAACCAGTGTCGCGGAAGTCAGTTGACAAAGTGGTTGCCGCACTGAGTCTGCCCTTCAACATCGAGAACCGTGGCCGCATCCAAGAACTGTTACTGTTTGTCTTTCCCTATCTGAGAAACGATAAGTATGTCATTAAGTATGTAAACGAGCACGATAAGACGATTTTCTTGCCTCGGTTCTACGCCGATCTGACCTGCATTGACTGGACCGACCAGATGAAGGACACCTACATGCGACTGTTTGTCGTCAGCATGACCATCTCGCGCACAGGAAAACCACCACAGGATGGCCTGCCATTCAACATTGATTTTTTCAGGGATGGCTACGACCCAAAGCTTATGGCCCGGATTGTTTCCGTCCTCAAAGTGCCAGACGCGGTCTTCAAAGAACTCACGGCAATGGTGGCAAGCCATAAGAGCATCTACAACATCGATTTCAATGTGTTGCGGCAAACGCACGATTGGCTCATTGGACCATCCTCGCTCGATGCGAAAGACCACCACGCAAGAGAATGAAGCGTCCTGTCCTCGAAGATACGCTTCTGCAGCGGGTGCGTTGCGGGGTGGCTAGCTTCAACGACTGATCTGGGAATCTAAGCACTCTCCTCTTCTCACCTTACCAGGCGATGAATACATTTTGGTTGTCTCGGTAGTTTCGCACCCACTTCTCCCACTCTTCCTCACCTCATCCGCTCATCTGCAGCGTCACTTGTGTCTCTGGCACACTCCGTTTCCCTTCATTGGGATGCGTGTGGGAGCCAGCCACGCTGTAGCCATTGTCCCAGCATTGTTCCCAAACAAAAACACTGCTGCTTTCGCAATTGTCCGCCCGCTTTGCAACACGTGTGATCGACGATGGCTACTGCTCAGCTCTCTCTTCTCAAGCTTCCAGAGGTCCTAAATGAGCCAAACGTAGGCCCGGCCACCCTCTCCTCCTCACCTGGTTGAAGAAATCCTATGGCCCTGGCAGCGAAGAGCGCAAGGCACTGCATGCCGCTCTAAGCAAGATGCGCACAGACGCCCCGTTCAAAGTGCCCTGCGTTGTCGACGGCCGCGAGGTTTCTCTCCATCGTCTGCGCTTGCTAAGCATGCTAGGTGTTTACCGAGAAGCTGGACGAGCAGCGCATCAGTTGCGAGCACCAAAAGATCCTGTGTCAATCCGCCTCGGCCGACTGCGCAACTGTACGCAATGCCATCGAAGGCGCACTACGTAGCAAAGATGCTTGGGAGAGCATGCCGTTTGCTGATCGTGCCGCCATCTTTCTGAAGGCTGCGGATCTGATCTCTGTGAAATACCGGTATGCTTACCTGACAATTGTTTCTCACTGACATCGCGTCACCTATGTCCACCCCGCCCCGCCCCACCCCACAGCTATCAGCTGATGGCTGCCACAATGCTTGGGCAAGGAAAGAACGCTTGGCAGGCGGAAATTGACGCTGCGGCCGAACTGTGTGATTTTCTGCGCTTCAACTGTCGCTACGCTGCAGAGCTGTATGCACAGCAGCCGCCGTACAATGCCGCTGGTGTCTGGAACCGTGTAGAGTACCGTTCACTGGACGGATTCGTATACGCAGTGTCGCCCTTCAATTTCACTGCCATAGGCGGAAATCTTGTTGTGGCACCTGCACTGCTGGGGAACGTGGTTGTTTGGAAACCAGCACCCGCAGCCATGTACTCCAATTACCTCGTCTACAAGATTTTGGAAGAGGCTGGACTGCCGGCCGGTGTCATCCAGTTTATCCCTGGGCCAGCGCCAGCAATCACCGAGGTACCTCACCCTTCAGCTACGTGCTGCCGCACTGACACACTATGACAGCAAGTGCTAAAACACCCAGAATTCGCTGCTTTGCACTTCACCGGTAGTACCGATGTGTTTCGACAACTGTGGCGAACAATCGGAGAGAACATCCACATCTACAAGTCGTATCCCCGTATTGTGGGCGAGACAGGGGGAAAGAACTTCCATATGGTTCACGCGTCTGCGGATCCGGCACAGGTGGCTTTGCAAAGCATTCGTGCCGCGTTCGAGTATCAGGGCCAAAAATGCTCGGCGTGCTCGCGTCTCTACGTTCCAGACACGCTGTGGCCACAAGTGCGCGCAAAGCTGATTGCCGAAGCGCAGAGAATCACCGTGGGAGATGTGGCGGAATTCGAGCATTTCATGTCGTCTGTGATTGACGGTCGTGCGTTTGATCGCATCCGCACGTTTATCGAGGACGCCAAGGCGGATCCGCATGTGGAAGTGCTTGCTGGCGGTGAATGCGATGACACAACAGGCTACTTTGTTCAGCCGACAATACTGCTGACCACCGATCCCAAGCACAAAACAATGCGCGATGAGGTTTTCGGCCCGGTGCTCACTGTTTACGTGTATCCAGAGGCTGAGTTTGAGAGCACGGTATGTCGCCTTGCATCCCAAGAAGAACGGCTGTCATGACCACGCGTGGGGGAACAGATGACACTCGTGGAAGAGACAACGCAGTATGCGCTCACGGGTGCGCTGTTTGCGCGCGACCGTGCCGCGCTGGTTTTGGGTGCTAATCGTTTGCGTCACGCTGCCGGCAACTTCTACATCAACGACAAGTGCACTGGTGCAATGGTTGGACAGCAGCCGTTCGGTGGCGGCAAAGGATCCGGCACCAACGACAAGGCCGGTAGCCAGAGTCTGGTACGTTTCGCTTTGCGGAGGAGGGGGCCACTCGTTTGCTGACCCTGTCATGTAGCTAAGTCGGTTTGTAAGCACACGCACCATCAAAGAAGCGTTCTTGCCGATCGAAGACTGGCACTATCCATCCAATCTGCAATAGGATCATGGTTTGCTGCATCTAGATACTAGTGCCGACATTGCGTTGTAACCATTGGTTTGGATGTTTATAAAGAATGTGGCTGCATAGGCTTGTGGGTTGTTGCTTTGTGGCATTCGCGAGCGACCATGCACGGATAGGCTCGTTGCATTTGTTGTGCTCAGGAGGAGTCCAGGTAGTGTTACATACAAGCAGTCCTGTTATGACGTGTAGGCAAGTTGAGTGATCGGTGCAACGGACCAAGATGGAGTCGACTGTGTGGATTGGCGTGAATGCGGGAGTAAGAAGCACGACACAAGCATGCAGATGGCGTTGCACAAGACCGGTTCAACGCGTGGATGGATGGGCAGTTTGATGGAGCAAAAACACTGGGGCATAGACAGGAGGCCAACGGAGCAGAAGGAAAACTATCGAAAGCCTACATTACCGGAGTGAAACAATACAAATAAAAGAGCAACAAAATTGTGTGCATTGATAGCAGGAGCGCGATGTCGAGGGAAGGGCGGGATCGATGGAGCTGCCATTACTGTTCATTGTATTTGTCCTTCCAGATCCAGGAATTGCCGGGGATCTCGACACCTTGGCGACTGGCAAGTCGGTAGTAGCGGGCAGCGCGTTTCAAATCCTTTTTGACACCATCTCCGTGGTAGTAACAGAAAGCAAGATCGTTTTGGGCATCGGGGTCACCAAGATTGGCAGCAATTTCGAAATAGTAAGCAGCAGTGACTTTTGATTTGGCCACCCCCCAGCCGTGGCGAAAACAAACACCCAGCTCATGGATGGCTAGAACGAGTTCACCCCGTGCAGCCATGGCGGTGGAAGGCCCGCCAAGCGAGTTGAGATCTACAACGGCTGACTCAGCCGCCTTTTGCAGGTATTGGAATGCAATGGCGGGATTCGCTTCGCATCCCTATACGCGGGAAGGATGAGCGATCACGTGTGGCGTAAGGGCCTGTGAGCCAGACTTACCCAGCCGTGCCTGAGAGAAATGCCGTATAAGAACATGCCGTTGGGGTTGTCCAGTTCAGCAGCACGGCGAAACCGGTCGGTGGCCTGTGGTAGGTCCCCGTCTTCGTGGTAGCGGATGCCTTGCTGCACAAGCTCTTCGTCAAGGGACATGGGCTCCTCCATTTTGTTGCGTTTGGGCGAGCTGGGCGAAGTGGGAGAGCGGAGATGAGCGTCGGGAGATTGCAGCATGGTGTGGGTGTTGGTGGTATGGGTGGCGGTGTTGGTGGTGAGCAGGGGTTTTGGTTTTTGGCGGTAGGCTAAAGACGCGGATCTTTCCTCGATCTCTAACACCACCATAGATGAGTTGTCGTGGTCGTCGTTACCACCACCACTGTCACTGCCACGCGTGCTTGCACAGGAGCCTTACCGAGGTGGGGAGGAGGAGAGATGGTGGTGGAAAGAGCGGTGTGGAGATCAGAGGCACTTCTGTTGGAGTGCGGTGATCGAGACAGATCCATTTCAGGCGCACTGACAACACTTGTGATGGACCTCGTTTCGGCATGGTGTTCGTTGGCCGCAGGATTCAGCAGCTGGTCAGGCAACTGCCGTCTGACAGTGTATGCGCCACGTGACATGACACCGGTAGCGGGGCAGGAGCGTGGTGGCGCCACGCACACGGCCGGCTGTGTGGCGGTGGCGGCAGCGGCGGCGGTGGCGTGGCGGACATTGATTTCAGACGAGGAGAACGAGCGGGGCGTGGGCGGCGGTGGTGCATGCGACGATTTCCGTGAGTGAAAGAGGCGAAACATGGCTGCTCCAAAACCACAGTCACACCGGCTGAATGGGCGTGTTTGCGAAGCCAGTGGGTGAGTGGTGGCCGTGGCCGTGGCCGTGGGTGTGGCCGTGGGTGGCTGTGTGGAGCGTCGTGGGCGTGTGTTTCAACGAGCACTGACGGTTTCCGTGGGCGGGTGTGTGGCACGATCCGTGTATGTGTGGTGATTAGTGAAGTCGAGCCTGGCCTTTACGCCGATGGCCGCGCCGCGTGCGCGTGTGGCCAGGCCTGTACACGCGTCTGGGGGGGTGGCTGGAAGCGGTGTGGCCGTTCAGTTGTCGCTCCCCGAATCCGTACCCACCACCACACCCACAACTGCTGAGCCAGACTTGAAAAGCGGGTGTCAGCAAGCGGCACCTCCAGCAACCACTGTCGCTTCCACTCTCGGCCAAACGATAGTTGTCTCGCGTGATGCTGGTGCGTCAACAGTAGCATCACATGCAACTGTCGCGGCACACGTCCAGACGAGTGGTGCCGTTGGCACAGTAATAGCAACACGCATACAGACGCCTACACCAGTGGCGATAGGCACCCCTATACTTCTGCCGTCACCATCGCATCCATCCGCACCACCTATTGTCGGGAGCACGCATGGGAGTTCGAAAACAACCACTATGTCGAGTTCCTCGTTGCGCACGACCACTGACCGGGCAGCTGCATCATCGCCCGCTACTAAGCTTGATAAACCAATACCGCTTTCAACAACATCATTACCACCTCCACCATTGAAACACACAAGCGCGGATGCTGATCCAACACCACCGCCGTCCACCGTCCACACCTTCGCACGTCCCCACGAAAAGACAACGAAGAAAGTTGTTAAGAAACGCAAACTCGCCACGCCTTCAGCCCTGAAAACATCTTTCAAACGCACCGCCAAGCTGGTAGACGCCCCGTTGCCGACAGAAGAAACGCCCATGCACCTCCTGTGCATGGATATGAAAGTGGGGGAACGAATGGCGCGTACCGTTGAGCGCGAACTAAAAACACTCGCTGAACGTCAGGCGAAAGAAGCCAAGCAGTCGTCCCTGAACACCGATCGAGCAGACACTGCTACCCCACTAGACATCGCCGCCGTCGCTGCCGCCACCGCTGCCTCGTCGTCTGAGCCAGCTGCCCCGCCGCACGCCGGTGTTGGCATCCAAGTGCGCTTCGATACAGCCACTCGGAAAATCGTCATTGACCGTGACTCACTACATGTGTCCCACAAACAGCTTGTCCAAACGGACAGTCGTCCGCGCACAATCATTGAGGAAAACGACGAGGACCGCTATATCAACTACGGCACCCATCAGAAGCGTCGACGACCAGGCAAGTGGTCGGTTGCCGATATCGAACGATTGTACAAGGTATTGTGCGCACTTGCTGCACATACGCACACGTCTTGCCATGCTAAAACGGGTGCCATTCACAGGGATTGGAGAAGCATGGCACGGATTTCGAGACTATTGCCACCGTCTTCTTCGAGAACCGAGACCGCAACGACATCAAGAGCAGATACAAGCGTGAGGAACGGCTGAACCCCTGGCGTATCAACAACGTGCTGTGTCCAAAAACAGTGCCAGACGCGCTTCGGATCAGCGATGCTGCTTCGTAACACACCGTGCGTCTGCTGATGCGTGTATTTGTATAGCAACCGCGTTTACGCTTCCACAGCTGAATAGCACTTGGCATTTCCCACCTGAATAGTGTTTCGAATGAGCATTGTTGCGCCACAAGCAATCGAGTCGCACTGTGTTTTCTCTGTTTTACGGGTCGCGGCGAGGGCTGGCGAGGAGCGCGAGAGAGTATCTTGCTCGTGGCCTTCAATATCTGATTGCCGCGTGCCCAGACAGCTACGCGCTGACACACACTCACACACATCCAGCGCGATCTGGCGGGCCAATGCAGTCCGCAGCTCTTGAAGCCAGCTGCTCTCACCTGTCGCCATCGTTTGTGATCCACATCTATCCCACACACTTCAAGTTCGAAAACCAGGTAGGCTGCTGAGGCTGGGGATCTCCCCGACGCGGTCCACTCATCATGCATGCCGCTTCGCAGGAGGGTGTATTCCTCTTTAACAGTCCGATGAAGGTACTTCCACCGTACACATTGTGCCAACCTGTCTGTTCAGGAGTTCATGCAGTCGCTGGTGGATCGGCGAATATCCGCTGAGCTTGCCACTGTATTTGACGAGGCTGGCTGCACATTCTATCATGGTAGCCAACAGCCAAATGCTTGCATGCCTATCAATGCATATAGGCTGCTTGCTGGTGGATATGGTGGACCATCGCACGCGCCCTGCGCTGGATCGACCGTCACCCGATGTTGAGCTACATCGCGAGCGAGTCATGCTCCGACCGACATCGCAATCGCTCCGTGCAGACCTTCAGAACTTGAAGGAACAGAGCGGTGGCAATTGGACTGACAACGCATTGCTGGAGATAGAGTCTAGAATTCTGGTAGGGTGCCGTGGTGGCGATACCGGGCAGTGCATGCTGGCCCATTCGCTTTACACAACAATTGACACCACGTCGTCTTCCCGCACCGCCAGGCTGCCACAGAGACTGTGTATTTAGAGCCGATGGTGCAAATTGGACAGCTGGCTGCTGTGGTGTCCCACTATCAGGATCAAGAGCTTTGCAGTGTACGTGCACGACGCCAGAAACGACGACGCGCAGAAGTCGATCTCGACACAGAGCCGGACGGTGATGCGTACAGTCGACGAGCGATGCTGATGTCCAACACGGTAAGCGGGATCACAGTGCTTCCCTCTGCAAAATGGGGCATTGTGTGCACTGAAACTGACACCACGATGTCCCCGGGTATGCAGCGAAATGGACGTGTATCAATGCAGCCAACGTAAGCACATATGTACAAGTGTGCTGCTCACACACACTCCTCTCCGCTAGGTTCTCACGATTGTCTTATGTGCAAGAATGGCGAGCACGTAAAAAGCAAATGGATCAGGAGACGGTGGTGTCATTGGACGTACCTAAAAGTAAGCGCAATCGCAGTGCATGCGGCCACAAATGCACCATTTCTCATCACACGAAGGCGCAGGTGGGAAACGACAGAGCACGGAAAATGGAACCTGCGCGGGATTTGTGTCGCCACAAGACCCACGCAAGCTGGTAATGACGCTACGTTACGAGCGAGGCCCGCTACGCAGTACGTATCCACTTGACACACATGCGACTTGGTCGCTATGGCTGTCGTTGTCGCTGACGTCTGATGGAAATAGCCATCACATACACACTGCTTAATATTTACGCAACGCCTACGCGGCCACCCTTATTCGAAGGCCTACTGCGCTATGGACGAACGATAGACACTGCAGAGAATGGCAGTGCACTCAAGTACCCATCCATCTATCATGCCCGTTATACGTGCTCACAGCAAACGCGCCGCTCTTCTAGGTTCACGATTGGGGATGAAACGATGCTGAAGCTGTACATACTTAATTTCAAACAATTCTACGGACTGGACAATCGATTAATCTTCGAACACGTGCTAGGGTTCGGAGCACCGTCGCGAACACCAAATGGAATTGCAAACCCACGTGCTGCCGCCGCAATGCCACCAGGTCGACTGAACAGCAACATGATCCGCATGCAGCAGCAGAAGATGGCGCTGCAGCACGCGACGATGTCCCAGGCACCGTCGGCGTCAGTAGCTATGCTGAAAGGCACGCTGAACTCTCCGCAATCGTTGCTACCGGCCAGCGCGAATGGCAACCTGATCCTGCCGAACAGAACAAGCTCACCGCTGCTTATGGCATCGCAACCGCGACGACATCCTGGCATGCTACCGGCTAATAGCAGCGGCGCCATGATGAACTACATGACACCAAACCAAGCACAAATTGCCGCCAACTTAGCGGCTACGCTGGATACTGGAACACTTGGGCGAATGGTACAAGCAATTGGAGGGCCAGCTGCATTGGCCAAGATCAGCCAGCAGCTGAGCCAGACGGCTAATGGTGTTCAACCTGTGCGGCAAGATCTTTTGCGTCAGCAGATTGTGCAGCAATATCTGGTAAGTGATGTGACGTCAGTAAGCTGGATATAATTCATTGCGTCTACGCGTGCATTCTAGTCATTGCAGATGCAGCAGGCAGCTGTGGTAGCACAAAAGCAGCAGCAACAGCAGCAGCATCTATCTGTGAATGGCGCGCCAACGATAGATTCTACTGGTGGAGCGAAAGCACCTGTGGCAATGCCCAATGGCAGTTCTCTTGCAGGCAATGTGGACGGGAGCCATCAGCCAGGGAAAAAAGGCATCACGCCTAATGGTAAGAGCACGTCGATCATTTGAACACCATGGCATTCGATATACTGAGATTGCATTAGCGGTCGGGAATGCATTGGCAAACCTTACACCACAGCAGCGATCAGCATTTGCTGCTGCTTACATGCTACAGCATAATCGACAGCTGAACGCGCAGACAATGAGCAATGCTGCAGCGAATGCTGCCACAACTGGCGGCTTGCAGTCGATCCGGCAAGCGACGCCCATGAGTGCAAACGCAGCCACCAGTAGCAGCACGGCTAGCACATCAGGACAGCGGCCTGTTGGCCCACAAGCTACCATGACAGTGCAGCAAATAAGCAAAATTATACAACAGCGCCAGCAACTTCAGCAACAGCAACAGCAACAGCAGCAGCAACAGCAGCAGCAAATTGCGGCTATACACCCGTCCACCCAGCTTACGCCGCAGTTGCAGACGGCAGCGATGTTGACGGGACGAGGTCGTGGACAAAGCAATGGTGTAAATCATGGTGATGATCCCTTGTGTGTGCGTGCGCGTGTGCATGCATGTGCGTGCACATGTGATGTTGGAGTGCCCGGCTAACTGATGGCGAAAGATATAGGAGGGAATGGCGCTGGTCGCGGTGCGAGCTAGCAATCCCTTTATTCGTCAATAAGCTTGAATGGCAGAGATGGGTATTCTTCGTTTGTATTTTTAAAACAAGTGTAGCTTCAATTGACTGGATGGATGGGTGTGGAAGTGATAGCGGTTGGGCAAGAAAATCCCCTGAAACGGGACCATTGTTTAAGAACCACACATGCGCATTTGGTTTGTATATTATGTAGTTAGTCATGCGGCGTCTTGTACAGGCGATCGCCTGCATCGCCAATGCCAGGGATGACGTAGCTAAGCGGGTGCAGAGAGGTGAACGAGCAGATCCACGCAGCATTCGCTTACCCATGCGCGTCCAAGACGGTGTCCACTGCCCCCACGAATATATCCACGTCCGGGAACTCCTGCGCCAGACTTTCGAGACCGCGTGCGCTTGCCACCACGCAGATCATGCGCACCCGCTGTGCTCCCCAGTCGCGCAGAATCTGTACGGCAGCACGAGATGTGCCACCAGTGGCAATCATTGGATCAAGCAAAAGGCACAGCGTGGCATTGGGTGTTTCCGGAAGCTTGTTGTAGTACTCCACAGGTTGCAATGACACCTGCGGATCGCTTTGGTCAGCGTGACAAGAAGAACACGTGGAACACGCTACTTTCTCACGATAGAGACCAAGATGGAGCACACGCGCAGAAGGAATCATCGACAATCCAGCTTTGATCGACATCAGACACTCGATTTCACTGGTGCTGCCACGCAAATCGTACCTTCCACCAGACTTAAACCAGAACGGAGGATAGGGACCAGCGCCACTTGATCCTCGATCCGCCGCGCTCCAAAGGACGCCAATGGCCCTTGCGTCTACAGCTGTTAATCACACGTGTTTTCGAAGAAGAGAAACGTACAGAGGTGGGCGGCGTGAGGGTGAGATCGGCCGTGGCTTCGTACATAAGCAGCGTGCCAATCTCATGGACAAGCTCGCGCACTTGTTTAGCGGAACAGGTGTTGGCACGAAGCAGCGACAGCTTGTGCTGCACCAACGGATGACGCGAAATACGCACGTTAGCGTTGTTTGCCATTTGGTAGAGAAAGTGCGGCGGTTTGTTCTGGTGGAAGACAACTGCGACTGCTGCACGCTCTGAGAACGTGTTTTGTCACATGACTGCTCTAACGCCTTGCAGAAACCCGCGCTGCTGTTGGAAGGGAAATGTTTGCAGCGGGCGATTGGCTGCCGTGTGCGGGTGTGTCTGCAATCAGGATGGCAGGTACTACTTCTATTGCTGATCAAAACAATGTTTTACATCTATCGGCAGTTGGTTGGCTGCTTGCCACTTAGTTGCTGGATAAAAGCGCCTCTCTTCCTTTTCTGCATCAGGTGTTGTCTGGATTGCCGGAGCTGCTGCATGTACCACGTCCCGCATGGATATCCCGCGTCGCCTGGGTAGGGTCTATGCATTCAAAGTGCGCTGCAGCTGCTGAATGAACAGTGAAAGGGGACAGCCGTTCGCGTAGTCGAATTCAGAGTCGCGATGCTTCACGGGCTGACCGTTGAAGAGAATACGCACGAACAGATGCCCGTCGCTGTCTCTCCGTAGCACGTTAATCAGAATGTTCGATGCCTGTGGAGGGGATGTGGGGTGAGTGAATGCAAGACGGGTAAATGCGAGATGAGTGCATGGCGTCATCAGCGTGCACTTACAAAAGAAGGCCATTCAACTGCTACTGCGCCCAGTCCCGCCAAGACAGGCAGGATATTAGACTCATGACCGGAATAGAAGAAGAAGTTTTTCATCGGAGCCTGCCCGCATTGCAATGGTAAGAATAGATGGTTCAGCAGCTGCTTGAAGAATTGCTCGGATTCCAATGCCACCAGCTTGTGAGCCATTGCCTGTAGTTCTGGAGCCTTGCGACCAATGTACTTCATGTTCAAGTAGCGATGATAGTACTTCACTCCTTTGATCATCTCTTGCTGCAGTGCCACCGAGAGCAAGGACGCTCTGTTGTTGCATACGCGTGTGATCAATCCGTCCAGCAAATGTAACCACACAACCGGTATTTTCGACAGCTCGATGTTCTCCTTTTCCTGGAGCTCCACCAGTCGCCTCTGGCAGTGTTTGCTTTCCTCGTTCAATCTGACAACCAGCGACGAGCGCTCGAAACCGCTGCTCATCTCGTGCTGCAACTTGACAACTGCCGTGAAGTCTTCTTGCTTTAGTTCTGTGCTGCGAGACGCACCGAAAATGCCGTCTAGTACGTTGCTGCCGCTGGCCTGCGCGCGCCCATAGTCGGTTGTGCGATAGTATGTGTCGAACAGGCTAGGCTGGAAGCCGATGTTTTGAAAGTACTTTTTCAAGCCTACTCCAAGCGCGACTGTTTGCTCGTATCCGTATAGTGTAAGCCCGCTATTCTTGTACTCGGGCACGTCAGGCGTGGGCATTCTGGCGGGCGGACGAGCGCCATGCCGAATGAACAGCACTACCGCAATCACAGACATGCCCTACGCTCACGTCAGACACGTAGCAATAGATGGAACAAACGTCAGGCGCGTTTGCTGCAATCGGGATGCCCGCGGTGCACACTGGAAGTGTGTGCATCGCATTGTCGCCCTGCTCGAAAGATGCTTGAAGAAGTGTGTGCGCTGTGGAACAGTCAGCAACACGTCCAGCAACACTAGCACGAGTACGTGGTGAATGCTGAGAAGTGTTTGTGCCAGACACGTGGAGATGGAGACACAGCGAGAGAAGCAGGGAGAGCCACATTTTGAAAAAAGAATGCCACGTGGCTCATTGTGTGGTGAGGAACCGGCGGTGACAAAGACGAGCGTGGATGCAATGTGGAAAAACAATCGGAATTGCCTGCCGGCGAACACTAGAGTATTCGGGAGATGTTCTGAAACAGTTTGCGACCAACACCTCCTGCTTCTTGGTGTCGCTTTGACACCATCCAGTCGTCCACCTCTGTTCTTCGTCAATCTCTCGCCAGCCCGTCGTCCGACTACACAACATACCGGAGAACAGAAATCCAGCGTCTTTGTAGTACTTCATTAGCTCGTGTGTTTCCGTGATGTCGAATGGCGGCACTGGCACTTCCGTTACGTGCGGTCCACTCGGACCCTTCTGTCCCAGCCGTGCGTCCAACATGGACATTGCGCTCACCACCGCACCACGTTCCTACAATTACGAAGTGATCGGCGGTAAGTCTCCAAACGCATTTCCATGCACACGGGATTACCATATGGGTTTCACCCGACAGCAATTCAAGAAACGGCTGGATGAGCTGAAAGCGTTCCGGCATCAGACGACGAAACTCTGGATCCCGGTAGTCGCTTTCCGTGTACCAAGCATTCACCTCATCCACCGCGACTAGCACTGGATGTCTGATACCCGTTACCCGTTACACGTTGCGCGTATGCACACGACCACCAGACGATCATCATTTACATCTGCTGTTTCGCTATTATTTTCAGGAACAGTTCCATCACCGCAGGAGCAACGGCAGATCGGCTTGCCCCCAGCTTAACCAGGTCTTCGAGCGAATCGTGTGTATCCAAAAAGTTGTTTCCAAGCCTTACGGGATTTCCCAGTGGTATCTATGGCCATGGTTGTGTTTGACCATGCTCCCGCATTCACCAAGGATTGGTTACATCAGCAAGTGCTTCTTTGCATTGCGCGAGTAGTCCGGTTAAAACCAATGCACTGATTTCGGGCTGGGTGTATGTGGTGCATCCGGGTGAGGGATCATATCTGTAGCGCCCGTCCATCCAGTGCAGCGCTACACACTGTTGAGCATGGCGTGTTCCACGAAAAGAGCACACGCGCACCATTCGGCACATAGAGGACAATCCATTTAGACTGCAAAGCGTAATGAACAATCTGCAGGAGTGTTGCGGATTTGCCTGTGCCAGCACCGCCGGCTAGTGATGTTAGTATGCGTCGACGTTCTCCAAGTGTCAGCACTTACTGAGCAGCATTGGATTGATCGGCTTTGGCGGGTCTTCTTCTTGTGTCACGAGAGGTTGCAACGCCTCGTACACCTTCTGCCCAGGTTCCCGCCACAACAGACCCTGGTATCCCACGGATGTCATCTACACTGTAAGTAGTGACTAACACTTTGCTTCGGATTCACCTCTTTGGCCAGACGTTTCGGAAGCTGATTCTCGCTCAGTAGCATGCCCTTTAAATCCAAGACCTTCTTCACATTTTCAGGAAGCAGCGTGTCCTGTAACGCGTTGTGTCGAGTGCACTTGCATCGTTTCCTACCGGTGTGAGGGGCTCAATCGAAAGAGGCGGCAAGCTCAACAGAACTTGACGCGCACGTTCAGCCGCCATCGCCAACGCAGCGGGCGTTTCTCGCTAACGGTTAGTAGTTGTGCAATAGTGTGCACCTACTCCTGTCACTGAGCCTTTGTTCTTGTTGGTTCGCGTGAATGCCGAACTCTGTTTCGTCGCCGTTCGCTGTGCTGCCATACACGTGAGACACCGCGAATTCCGATCCAATTCAGCAACCTTTGGCAGCAAAGCATCTCATCGCAGGCATTGAGCCATGTTTGGCGACTGGCACAACGCGTTGCCACATTCGGTATCGCGTACGAAACGAAAACGACGGCTGTAAACGTGGCCTTAAACTGCCAGTTGCCGGATGTCGCCGCACGGCATACACACACCCGCTTATTCCTAATCATTTCTCCAGCACCACGCGGCAACAAGCGTATCAGTGAGCAGGCTGTGGACGGTGCATGGTGGAAGTGAATACGGATGTGATAGAAATAGTGAGAAGCAATTGCCGTTGCAGCCTACAACAAGAAGCGGTGTAGGAACAGTAGTCGCTTCAAGAACATCTTTACTGCTGCTATGCGCAGCGTGCTTGCTACAAGCAGACCAACCAAAGAAAGTGTTTCAATTCCCCTACAGCTGCGCTATGCCTAATGCGTAAACACAATCTGAAGGCTGCTTTAGCGGGAATAAGCACTGCTAGTGTCATCATCCTTCAACCAACACGCTCGCTCTGCAACACCCAGAAATCAATAACGCATTGGATTCAAGAAACAGTAAATCAAAAATCATTATTAGTATCAGCTACGGCCTAACCTGTAGTCGCCACTTTTGGTGACACACATTATTCACCGTCTCCACCATTCCGCAGCTACGTCACCCTCGCTGATTCGCATGTGGTACATGAAGCTCATATAAGCGTGCCACGAGCTTTGTTGACCAGCGCTTGCTCAGCCGCCTCTTTCCAAGCGCCTGCCCGCGTAAACAGGTTTGGTCGCGCTGTCGGCTCGCATTTCTGAATGTACTTGATTCCCTCGCTCGCTTGGCCGGCATTGATACACGCTTCCGCAAACGGCTGCCATCGTCAGTGAGCAATATCAACGGACAACACCCTCACTCACACCTCATACCTGGTACCCAATAGGCGACTTTTTAGAATTCGCGAACTTCTCCAATCCCTCCCAATCTCGCATCTCCGCGTACGACACAATGACTATCCACCAGAATCTGAAGGTGCGACGCGTTATTCATCTGGCGGCATACACAGACGCGCGTGAGGATGTCAATACCGTTTATCGGGCACTTTGAATTCTGAACGGATTTTAGTGGCTTTGGCGAACTGGTTGGCCTTGATGCATGCACGAATTGTGTCTGTAACAGACAGCCCCACGAATTTGCCTTGCAACTCATCCTCAAGCAGAACTTGCTGTTGAAGCAGCTTGATATGCTCTTCCGTGCACTAGCCGTAGACACGCATTCGTATGAGCATGTCGTTCTCTTCCTTCGCAAACAACGCGTCTCCCTCACTTACTTTCGCCTCAAACGCGAACGATTTGTCTAAGTTCTTCAAGTTGGCCTGTAGTGTGGATAATCCTTCGGCAACGTTCTAGAAACACGCAGAGGGAAGGCATCGTGCGTGAGTCAGCAGCTAGAGAAACCACGAAGTCAGGCCGGCCTACAGGAAGATTCAAAACTTCAAGCAAGCTCGAGTTCGCTGCGTCCAAACGGCGGTCATCTTGGTAGTAGTAGTCGCGAAGCATGTCTTTATCTTGCTCGCGTGCATAAACGATCAACAGCTCGTTGGCAAGTGGCTTGTTGCTGACAAACCGGAAGAACTCCCCAAGCGCAAGCTTTCTGTGTAGATGAAAGAGAACGAAGTACACTGCAGCGGTAAGTGCGTGTCGTCGCCAGGTCCTACCGAGGTCGGTGTCACCGCTTTCGATGGCACGGCTGAGCGCTTGCTGGTCCTCTTCCATGGACATGAGCAAAGGCACTTGATCTGCCGCCCGTGGCTCATAGTCCAACAGCTGACTCTTAGTTTGCGACCGACACCTAAACACAACAGCGCTCCTACAAGGGACGAGAGGCGGCGATGGCCGGTTTTAAAAGCCACTTTGGCCACTTCCGCATAGGATAGACCCGGGTTCCGAGAGAGTTTGTCCACAATCACACGGCATAGTGTTTCATCGCTTTCTCTGGACACTTTCACCTACAGCGTGTGAGGTGACCAGTTGCCGAGTCGTAGGCACCATGCTGCATGCCCAAGCAATGAGCACTCGATCAGATGGCAGCCGAAGGTGCTCGCATATCCGATGAGCTAAGAAATGCAAATTTCTCCCAATGAGCTTGGAGATCACGAGCTGGTTTCCGTCGTGTTGGTATCTGCCATCGACACCATCATCACCATCGTCGTGATCATCGTCAGTGTCTCTCTTTGGCCGTTGTATGAAACGCTTACTGAGCAAATGACAACGGGAGAGCGACATGGCTTTGGCGAATGGCATTTAGCGTCCGAAGTAGCTGGCACATGTGCAGCACATTGTCAGAATTGTACGCCTCCAGAAAAGATTTGCCCAATCCGGCAGCCTAGAGGTGGGAGAGACGGGAGTGTGATCAAAGGAAACTGGACAATGGGTTACTCGCAGCAGCGACTGCTGAAGCACGATGGAGAACTCGTAGCCGGCGGCCTCCAAGCATTTGTCGACAGCTTCAGTCAGATTGTTTTTTATGTTTCGGATGTATTCCTCGGCTTTGGGGTCGCCATTCTACTATGTCACTTTGGTGTACCACAGAGGCGTGCTGTAGTACTTGGAAATGCGAATACGCATCGTAAAGCAATGCTCCTGGTGATGTGGAGCCCACGCGAAACACGTCGTCCACAGCCTCTGTCCATTAGACACCGTCATTCGCGGGTTCGGCCACATACGCGGAACTTTCTGGAGAAACTCCGACTTCTGCTGGCTTTGGATGCGAACACCATCCACCTCGGTGGCCAGCAAGATGGCGCCGTCGTAGTGGTATCTGAGGACGGAAGTGGGTCTGAGAACGTGGATGCTCACACCTACTGCACGGTATCTCCAAACGGTCCGACCATCAACAGGCAACCATCTCGGTACATCACCACTGAGTCTGTCCCGCACCAGGCAAGATGTGTTGGCGGATCAGAGTCGCCGGTTTCGTATTCAGACAGACTGCGCTGGAAATCGGCAGATATCACCCAGATCTTTCCGCTGGCAGTGAAGAGGGCAATCAGCTTCCCGTTTGGCGATAAAGCTATTTTCCGAAATGGGCCTTGTTGAAGCAGCTAATCACCAGTGAGTCGTTTTGCGCAAGGTGCTCGAGATGCACACACCTGATCCTGGACCTCGACAGAATCTGCAATCAACACAGTGCCGTTCACGGCGAGATACACCTCGGGCTGGCGCGTGACAGAGTGTTCGGGAGGTATCACGTCCCAGTCGTGGGGCACCTGGTTCAGGTCTTAAAGAGGAATGAGAGATGGCGAGCCGTACGCGTAACAACTTAGTTTGGTGATCATTTTCGGCTGAGGATCGTCGATATTAGTGACGGTCCAGAGACTGAAGTTGGAGAGCAGCACGACCAGACCGGTAGGCCATATGCGAGATTCCAGAACACCTTCGTTGGCAGCATCCTAGAGGAGACGACGGGTGTTGAAGAGCACGGACGATGTTTAAGCAGACGTACCACGCCCAGCGAGAATCGCGTACACTCGCCGTTCAGCGAGTACGTGTGCACCTGACCGTCCACGCCAATGCACACCAACCGCTCGTCGCGCGTCCATCCCATGCCAACGAATCTTCCACCTTCCCACTAGGATCGATGACCAGCTGACAGAGGGAGATCCACGCACAGGCAAGTCGATAAGCAAAGTTCCCGCGCAGGTAAACACACGAATCACAGGGCCCACGGCAACACTCGAAGTGGCCTGCACAAGCCGCCTGTCGTTTCGCACCAAGGCTACGGAAGAGGGGAAGAAGAGGGAGGGGAAGCACCGGGAGCAGACGGCGTATACCAATGAGACCGCCATGCGTCGCCACCGCCGAGATGTAGTCTGCGAAATCCAGATCCCAGCCGTGGGCGTACAACTGGACACGGCTGTGGAAGGGGTGTTATATTGCGGATAAATAATTATCATCGTTGTACTGATAGAATTTGTCGTGCAAAAGCACCCACTCGGTGGCGGGGTGCGGCGCGGCGTTCGCAGCGGTGAGGCGCATCGAGGCGCGACTGTTTTTGGCTCTGCCTCACGCGAAATGGATTTGCGCGCGGCTGCCAAGTTGGTCGACAAATGCATCGCCGATGATCAACGATGTTCGGATCTGAAAGATCTGCTCGCTCCATGTGGGTTGCGCTTGACGCTCAGCTGCTTATCGTCAGCCTCCTCTGCGTCCTCCTCGCCCTCCGATTACTTCGGTCCACTGGCATTTCTGCCAGAGCAATTCGAGGTGAAACGCGTGATCTCTCTGCCCTCCACTCTGATGGAGCAATACGACGGTACCCGAAACGTTTGTCCCGTCTGTTCACCCGTTAGAGCTACGGTGTCGCTGTTTCATGGGTGTGTTTCCCGACATCAAGCGTGCGTGGTTCACTGTGGACAACAAGCTATTCGTATGGAACTATCTCAATCCCGATGACTTCTGCTGCTTCGAGGATCAGGAGCAGGTGATCATTTCTGTGGCACTTGTCAAGGCACGGTCGGGTGTTTTCATCGAAAGTGTTGACTACATCTTGGTGTTGGCCACCGCTTTGGAAATTATGATTCTTGGTGTCACTGTGAAAAAGGAAACGGGCGAAGTGGCCCTGCTACTCACCAACATGTCCTGTCCTGCTGATAACATCCTTATGAGCACCATCGTGGGCACCGACAACGGCCGCATCTTCATGTCTGGCGACAGCCCCTTCCTTTACGAACTCGTCTACCAAGCCCAGGATGGATGGTGGGCACCTCGCTGTAGAATGGTCAACCTGACCGCTGGTTATCGAAACTGGATCCCCACCATCATACCGCCGCTACTTTCCGGCATTTCAGGTATTGCGCTGCGCCATGCCGCCAAATCCCAACAACACTCACCCCTTCTTCAGCGGAGCTGAAGGCAGTGACTGTGGATGACACGCGATCGCTCATTTACACGCTGTCCTCAAAGTCAATCATTCAGGTGGCGTCTGTCACACCTTTCCTTCGCGTTGCTCACAGCATATACAGGTGTACGGGTTTGATGGCACAGTGGGTCGCATCACCAGCAAAGGCGAAGTCACCGGCATCCCCGAAACATCGATCAACCACCGAGGACGCGCTGCGAACGACCTAGGCACCATTGTATCTCTCCACGCCATCACCACACGCGAGTCTTCCTCCATCTGCCTCATGGCCGTCACATCCACCGCTTGCCGATACTACTTCAGCATGTACCCACAGCATGCCCAAATGTCTACAACGGAGATTCGACTAGCACACGTGCGCGCGCCTCCCGCCTACTGCTCTCATACCACTGGCACGCGTCGCACCATCAACAACGTGCACATGGCATACTACGCTCACGGAGTTACGCTAATGACCTTTGCCGCTTCGGAGGAGGAGGACGAGGTGCTCTCGGTGACACGGCATTCCGGAAGTGTGCCCGCTATCGACAGGCGAAGCTATGTTGAAGACTTTGAAATGAAGATGTGCGATGGAAAGACGTGGGCGGTTGCCGAGATCCCCGGCACGTGGACCGACGCGATGCTGCATACCAACAGCGAGGGCCATATGCTGGAGAATGAGATGTACACACAGCTGCAGTTTCCTCCTCGGGAATTTCTTCTGCTATCCAATGGCGGTACGTGTCTCCTTTCCTCTCCTGAAGCACCGACACACACACTGATGTGTCCAGGCCTGAGCATGATGGAAAAGCGACGACCGCTTGACCAGTTTGCCAAAATGTTCACTAACGCACAGGTGAACGACAAGCAGTTTCGGGAGTTTGGCGAAAGGTGAGTCCGTGTACCGCCGAGGCTTGCGACTCACTCAACCGCTACGCAGAGTCGGCATGGCACAGCTGTGCTGTATGTGTCTTGCGCTCGCGTGTGGACACGGCACCACGGACAGGTAACCGCGCTCGTGTGTGTGTTTCCCTATTTATTCGTCGACAGAGGCAACAGCCAAGGTAGACACGGCGAAATGCTGACCCGTAGTATGCTGAACATACCTGCTAGTAATGGTGGACAATGCGCGGCAATTTCTCCTGCGACTAGGCGGCTGTCCAAAAGCGAGCGATTCACACTACAGTGCATTACAGTGTGCGTGGTTCAGCTGCTTTCATCGCGCGCCGTCGCTCATGCTGTGTAGCGGCTGGTGAAATCGGACGACCGCTCGTCTCACCAGAAGTCGTGCTTAGCATGCGCCACGACGGTATTGCATTCTATCTCGCTCGTGTCGTAAAGTCATTATGGCTCCGGAAGCTATCATCGTTGACGTAAGCATCGTTTGCTAGCAGGGTTGATCAGTGTCTAGCATTCCCGATAAAAGAATGGACGTCCAGACGCTGCTGCGCAACGACATCATTCCCGTACAGCAGAACTTGCGCCGGCTGGATGTCGTTCTCACCAGGTAGGCTCCACCTGCATCCTCGCAGCCGCTTACAGTGTCAGCATGAATTTCGAGAATCGGCAAGACTACCAGTCGCATCAGTGGCCAACTCCGCAGACGGATGACGAGAAAGCGTGGCAGGTAGGTGCTCGCTGCTCTTGGATGGCGAGTCGGCGAGTGACACATCATCGTACCTGCGCGTCTAGCTGGAACAAAAATCAATCGGCGACATGCATCACTTGGTCAAGCTTTCCATTGAGGCGATCGCATTTCTGGTCTTTATGGCTAACAACAACGTGGCCCGTGTGTTGGAAAGGTAGCGTGGTGCCGCCAACGCTATGTGAACATGGGCCGTAGGGTGTCAGTGACCGTCAAGGCGCAGTACCATGACATGAACTTCTACACATTTGTCATTACTCCAGCAGGCCGCGATATTGCCCGCGATCTAGTGATGTGCTTGATCGCTTTGCAGGAGAACCAGCGCAGAGGCGTAATGCCATTTGCGACACTATGCTCGCACTTACTCTTTGCTAGGTAAACGCGATCACAGAAGCTGTGCAGAAGCTGTGCCCTGACTTCTGCAATGCCAACGATGTGCTCTTGTTCAAGGTAAAGGCGGCCACGCCCAGCGCCTTGTCGTTCACGCTGCTGCCATCGCCGTTGTAGGGAAAAGAGTATTTGCGCCAGGCGAAAGAGTCGCGTGTCGAAAGCGAGATGAACGAAGCGCTTAAGCAGTCTCTGCAATCTTTCGTTCAAGTTGCACAAGTGTTCCGAAAGGAGTCGTATGAAGAAGTGTGCGACGACTACAATAGAGGCGGATTCTTCATGGGTACACTCTGCATGGTGCGCCACATTTTCGCTAACATTCATCGTGCAGGCACAGTGGAGCTGTCGCTGGCACGCGCAAAATACTATGCGAATCTTCCGCCCACAGTATGCTTCCTCGCTTTGTGCTCCCCCCTGACGACCGGCCGCTACGACGTAGGACGACAACGAGACCCTCAAAGTGCACTGTTTTGCAAAAGCAGTAGAAGCGATCAAACTGGTGTTGTCGCAGCCGTCGTCACAGGGTATGCGTCAGCATGTGCCACTGAATAACACCGAAGATATGTTCAAAACACAAATTGTCGAACGGGCCTTATCCACTGACATCTATGCTTTTCACGTCTACCTCTTCGGATGGTATATTCACGAACAAAGAACGTCTGAGCTCTTGAGGGTGAGCGTGTGCAGGAGGTGTGCTCCGACTGACTAGGCGTAGCTGAAAGCGCCCACACTCGAGCAATATCTGAAAGACCCACCGCAAGAATGGCAGCGAGAGGAACTGCTTTCGGAGTACTACTTTGTGCGGAGCAGGTTCTTTGACAGTGGCCGGGTGAAACTGCGCATTGCAGAGTCAGCGAGGTACATGTTGATTGTATTTGTGCACTGAAGTAATTGACTACAGCCTGCCGCTTTCGTTGTCTCAGCGACTGGAATACTTGGCCATTGCAGTGTCGCACATGCGTAGCGCTCACCTGACAACCGACACGGAAGTCACAGTGCTCCAGTGCACCGAGGAAAAGTTGGAGGTAAGTGTGCCTCTGCTTCTCGCCGGCATCCTATGGCTTACACGCCGCCCACAGCTCGGGCAAATCCAAGCGTTTGTGCTAGCGGAAATGAAAAAACGCACGCAAGATGAGAGCCTTATCGAGCAACTGGACAAGCGACTTTACGACAACAACGACGTATGCGAGCGGTGTCTGGTTGTCCTGTCGTCTCTCTCACACACCATCTCGCCAGCTTTACCATCATTTCGCCTACCGGTATGAGCTGCTAGAGTCGCAGCTTGCCATCTTCCATGTGGCAAACATCTCCGAACTAAGCGCGCTCATTCCCGTTTGGTTCAAGTACATCAAAGAAAGTACTGTTGGCGTGCGGCAACTTTGACCATTCGACTGACTTACACTTGTGATAGCACTGGGAGAATCTGCGTCGCCTGGATATCAAGAGTTTGAGCGTCTGGCGGAGAAGATAAAGGCGCTTGGACGCCGATTCTATCCATCGCCGGCGATGCCTATTGGTGGGGACAAACGCACGCTTGTCTGTGGCTCATGTTTTGCAGTATACCTGCTCGACGAACTGGAGGCAACGGCGCTTTCCGTTGGCCCCAATAGCGTGAAAGCCGGCTGGGCAGCGGAGGTGATACACGATGTCGGCGTGGACTACGAAACCATCTTCCGGATCCTCTACGAGCTTTACTTCGACAAGGTTTGGAAAGAGACAAATGTGTTGGTGCTCATCTTCTCCCCCTCTCCCCCCCCCCCGGTAGACCAACCGATGGCAGGAACCAAACGCGCTCGCTTTTCTACTGATCGAGGCCACTCACGTGCTGGACGTGTGGTCGAAGCGCAGCTTTGGTCCTCAGCGAGTAGAAGGGTAAGCATATCACACAAGACGCCACACTAGCGTGTGCTAACACGATGCATTCTAGTGAAAGTGACAAAGTGTTTCCTAGAACCGCTGTGGACGGGTACATCAACCAGTTGCTGCTTGCGCTCCCGAAAGGCATTTCAATGGATCTGCGAGAGAAACTGGTCCGCGTTCAGCGATTTGTATCGACCATTTATTAAACAAAGATATGCAACTTTTACATAGTTGGAAGCGTGATGCAGCATCACACTGACGTTGTGGCCAGTGCTTTTTGCGCCTCCGCAACCAGATCCGCCTTCTTCGCATTCAAGGCCGGGGATCTTCCCAGGGTGACGAGATACGTTGTCAGCTCCTCGCGCGTCAACTAGGAAGCAGATTAGGCCGCACGTGCTGACAACTTGCTTCACCTTGTGCAACTGCATGTATGTGTGAGTCTCCAGCAAAGGGCGCAAGCCAACTTACATTTATATCCCGACTCGGCGCCTGTCCCTCTTCGTCTAACTGATGATCGTGCTTGCGCCTGGTCTCGGTTGTTCTGTATCCTGGCCCCCGTGACTGTCGACAGGATAAGCATACACTCCTGCACATAGGGAAGAGCACACCGTGTAGCCTATTTTTCGCTTTGCAGACGTGTCCGGCGTGTCCTCCTTGTTAGGCAATGCAATGATGTGCGTGCGCAGTGTACGAATGATATCGCCAGCACTCTGTATACGGATCAATCTTCGCTGAGCGCCACAAGCGGTGACAGCTAGCAGGCGTGCACCTCTTCAATGTAGATGTAATCCGGAATCGTCCCATCCTGTATGTCTTCGTGTGGCTCGCGGTGAAGTGCAAGTGCCTGCACAGTTTCGCAGTATTTCCTTATCTCTGGTGCTTGCATCAGTAGACGCACAGTGCAAGTGATATGTGCGGACGCGTGACGTGTGCATACGTGGATTCATGTACTCTCCCGGGGTGAATTCGTCTGCCGTGACTAGCGCAGTCATCAGCTGCTTGTATAGATAGAGAACAGCTGGGTCGGCTAACGTCAGGGTGAGTGTGCTGAAAGTGTGTGCAGTGACAAGGTACGATGGATAGGCAGCTCAGTGGAGATGTGGCGGATCTCGTCAGCGAATGGTAGTGCGACCACATGCATCCCCGGAGAGAAGTACCGGCCATTCTCGTCCCATTTCTCTGGCTGATCAAAGGAAAGCAGTCAATCGCTGTGCACGCTCCATAACCTGCCTGGGGAAAGAGTGCGACACTGCGTGGAGATGTATGCTTCCGCGCGACGAGTTTGCAGACGGCCACACGGTCAGTCGACAGCAACTGAGCAAGAAGTGCATTGAATACAACGGTGCTGCCACTGCATTTCTGCAGACACTCAGCTCCGAAGAAGCAAGTGTGACCGTGTGTGAGAGGATACCTTTTCATCGGGATAGATGAATAGCGGATGTTTCACATTGAGATGAAAGGGGATGTGGTGTCTTGACTTAAAGCCAAGGATTTCCAAGCCTGGGGCGAGAGGTGAGCACGCGACAGCGGGTGGTTCTGCAGCAAACCTTGCTCTCCAAAGTCATGGAGCGTGTCTATTTCCTCTTTTTTAAACGTGACCTGGTTCAAGCTGGTATGACGCCACAGGGAAGTAGGCGGGTACCTGTTCTCCTCCGTAAAAGTAGGTGTACTCCAGATCGGACAGCGGAATGGACTCGCCTGTCATCTGTTTGTGGGTGTGAATATATAGATGAGCATGACATCGCATTGGGATCCGCACGTTGCCACCAATGCCATCCACTGCAGAAAGGATTACCATGTGGACATATTCGGTGGTGTAGTTTATCTGCTGCCTGGTTCCATCCTTGTGTGTCACTATTTTCTTGACACCGGGAGACCGCTTTTCGTGCAGGACAGCGTATCTGGCGTGGGAGTGGTGGGAGTGGTGGGTGAGAAGGATAGTGGATGCATACGTACCCACGCACGCCAATGACCACTTGCTCAGTGAGCTTGAGGGGGATACGGAAGCACGGTCTGTTGATTGCTGTTTTGCGACACACGGACAAAATAAGATCGTCTGTTGTGGTGGCCACTTGTGTCTGCACATATTCTGTCTCCTCGACATGGCTTTGCAGCTGCAGGATGTCCTGTGACCCGCGTACCGATGTGTGAGCTGGCAAGAGCGAAAGTGGAAAGGACCTGGAACACGATGGAAGGGTCAAATGGTTGTGTTGCGCCATGCATGCTGCACAGGTCGAACCGTGTTCCAGCAGCAACCATTGCTTTTGCAGCAGCAACTGCAGCAAGCTGTAGTGAAGGCATGTCCGCGTGTGGACGATCGTTGTTGGTGATCAGACACAGATGGTGTGTGGCAAGGGCAGTATCGCTAGATGTGGACATGAGCGTGAGCACAGCGTGAACACAGGGCAGCTGGGACTGTAAGTACCTGGAAGCAAAGACATCTTTTGCAGTGCAAAAGACGTGTTCCAACATACACTCCTGCTCTCCAGCACCCACATCGGTGTCGAACAACGCGGGGTGGTCGCGGAGTGCCGAGAGACGAAGCATGGATTCCATGCTTAATTCCTGCAGCGCGAGTAAGACGTAGATGCCGGCATGGTTTTGTGGATGGACTGTCTTCTGCTACACATATTGTTGTTGTTGGTGGTGGTGGCGGTGACAACAAACCCTACCGTGTTGTAGAAGAGGATGCAGACGCGCTGGCGGCTGGCGGAAAGCAATTTGTCGGACAGGACAGCGTGCACAGCATCAAGCGCCGCGCGGAATGGCACAAGGGCGGACAGGTTGTGCTGGTGCATGGCGCTAGCAGCATCGAGTGCAAACACGAGCACGGCGTCGTTGTCGTGTGGTGCCTAGCGGGGATTAGAACGACGCGAGGTTGTAGGTGGACGGGCTGCCTGTGTATGTGTGGGATCAAATGGCGCGTTGTGTGGCGTGTCGACGTCGTCGCCTGCCTGTTCAGCGGTGGCCATGTCTACTGTGCGCCGGGTGGACGAGCAACAACAACAACAGCAACAGCAACAGTGCTATTTCCCATTGTTTTGTTTCTCTCTCTTCACACACTGGATCCCTTCACCGCATCATTATGCCGAACACGAATGCAATGTGTTCGTACCCACACATCAGTTGCTGCGCTGCTGTGGTCTGCCACACAAAACATGGGATGCCAACGTAGTGCAGTGGTTGCACACAACCCAGCATCGCACACACACACACGGTGTTGTTCAAACGGATCTGTTCACGGTTGTAGTCCCGCTTTGTTGTGGACACGGCCACACCTTGCACCCTCCCTCCACACGCATGGACAGCGATGTCTGCACACCTGCTGGCGGTGGATGTTGCGCCGCCACCGCTACTGCCCTTTCCGTTGCCACCACCCTTTCCGCTGCCGCAGCGTGGACTGTTCTGGCATGGCGCATCACGTGGACCATGCATCGCCACCGCCATTCCTTGATTGGTCTGCCTGGATGTGTCAGCATTACGTCAGCAGAGTGTTTGTGTCTATGCTTTGGCAGCAATCGAACAGGCAAACAATCTATCTCCGCCCTCCAACAACGGCTGGGAAGCATCGCCACACTGCCACTGTCTCGCTATCCTTGGCGGCCTCTTTGCCGATGCTGCCACCCACACTTCCCTGCCCACCACCGTGGTCCTTGCAATCATCGGTGTGTGTGCTGCTAGCATACCCATTTCTTGCCACACCACACCACTTCACTCTCCAACACCCAATACCAACACCCCAACACCAATACAACAAGCGTTCAAAGCATGCGACAACACTGCGGCGGTAAAAAGACGCGTCACCGCTGCACGTCTACCGCGCCATGTCTGCCCTGCACCGCATCGCCATTCTCGGACAAGGCAACATCGGCCACCACCTGCTCCACACACTGCTTCTGCAGCCGGATCGCTACGCTGTTGTCGCCGTCGCCAACTCGCGTGGACAGCTTCTGTCCCACACCCCGCTCACCTCGATTCCCACCTCCCTTGCCAGTCCCGCCAACCTAGACGCCCTGCTTGCCCATATCACGCGGGATGGTCATACCGGCGTCGTGGTCGACTGCACCGCCTCCCCCGACCTCACCACCGTCCTGTATCCCATGGCGATGGCACTCAACGTGCGTATCGTCACCGCCAACAAGCTTGGGCTGGTGACTGACGACATGACGCTGTTTGCACGCCTGCTGGCTCACAATGCTGGCATTGAAGCAACTGTCGGTGCTGGCCTGCCCGTCATACGTCAGCTGCGCGACATGCGCCATGCCGGCGACCACGTCTGTGAGATCCGCGGTGTCGTGTCTGGCACACTGGCGTACCTGTGGTCGCAGTACCAGGCACACCCCGACAGTACGTTCGTGGACATCGTGCGTGAAGCATTGAAGCTCGGCTACACAGAACCCGATCCGCGGGAGGATCTCAGTGGTCGTGATGTGGCACGCAAAGTGTTGATCATGGCACGTGTAGTCGGCACCACCAACAGCCGGCTGCAAGACGTGGCTGTGCAGTCCCTGATTCCAGAATCATTGCGTGCCTGTGACTCGGTAGAGGCGTTCTTAAACGGTCTTGCTGGGGAAGAGGCATGGTTCCATGCATGGAGAGCGCGTGCACGCGCGTGTCATAGCGTGGTGCGCTATGTGGGCCGTGTGGATGTGGCCACCGGTGCGCTGACTGCCGATCTGCAGCTGTGTGCGAGCGATGACCCCTTGGCTGCCATGTGTGGAAGCGAGAACCGAATTGTCATTCGCAGCACTTGGTTTCCTGACGGTGTGAGTCTGGCGGGTGCTGGCGCCGGTCCTGCATCCACAGTCGCAGGTCTGATGCAGGATCTGGCCGATGGCAGATGCCAACGGATGTGAAGTGATACGTGGGCGGTGGTGATGGCGACAGTGGTGCAAGAGAAAATGAAAGAAAGGGTGTGGAAATACAAATTCGTTGATGCACGGGTCGGTCGCACACACTCACACTCACACTCATGCTCATGCTCACACGCACGCACGCACGCACACACTCGCACAAGGTAGGCCGTGAGGAGGAAGACTGAACGAGGGCGTGGGGAGGAAGGAGGCGTGTGTGGAGGTAAGGGTGGCGAGAGAGGGGCTATCGACTGCAGTCATCCACTTCGGCATCATCAACAGGGTGTAGTAATAGTGCGGTGATAACAGCAGCAGTGGTGGCGGGTATAGTAATATGACATTGTCGCTCCTCTTACAAACACTGGTGTGTGTGTTCAAGACTTCCCGGATCTCGCATGCTCAATCAGCCACTGGAGGGTGATGTCAATGTTCACTTGATTCCGCGCGGAGATGGAGTAGCAGCACACTTCACGGCTGGCAATCGCTTTTAAATTCCTACCCAGCAGTGTGAGCAGGCGACGTGTGGGCAAGGGGCGTCGGCACAAAGCATCGATGAGCTGCTCGACCGTGAGCGCGCCATCCAGATCATTCTTGTTGCCCAGCACCAGCACAGGAATGTCAGCGAGTTGGGGCTTGTCCAGAAGGGCAGATAGTTCCGCACGCGCCGCATCCAGCTTGCCCAGATCAGCAGCGTCAATGACAAACCTGCATGACGTGTCAGAGGCACCGCAAGGGCGAACGGCGTGGGTAGGTGGCGTACACAATAGCATTGACGCCACGACAATATCGTTCCCACATAGAGCGGAATCGCGGCTGACCACCGATATCCCACAGCTTCATGGTGACACTCCCTTTTGTGACCTTTCGCATGTTGAATCCGACGGTGGGAATCATGTCTTCGACAAACTGGCCTGACTGGAGGGTGGTGAGCAGGGATGGCTGTGCGGCAAACGCACGGAGATGACGTTCACAAGCGTGGTCTTCCCTGAGTTCTGCAGACCGACAAGTGTTAACTCCATTTCCTCGCTAAAGAAGATGGATCTGAGCCAGTCCAGCAGCGACCGCAGCGACTGGTAAATCACAGACATCGCCGGCTGTGATCGAGCGTTGTGGCGCTTCTCGACGCAGTCCCAGTCTCAGTTGGAAAACCCGCTTCGTGCTCGCTCATGGCGCCGCTGCGACCGCTGCCACATCCCGACGAGGTCGAACAGGTGCCGGAGATCGAGCAGCAGTGGGCGGTAAAGGCCATTCACCATGCCGAAACGTTTATGCAGCTGCTGAAAGCGGTGGATGGTGCGACACTGCGGCTCACAAAGTGGGTGGCTGGGTGCCAGTCTGTGTGCTCATCTCCGCCAGGATCGACGACGAGATCCACAGTGATTTCCTCACCTGGTTCCCCACCATCGACTGCAGCATGCTGAATGAAGAGGCCGACTTTAAGTGTCCCGACATGAAAGCACGGTGGCGCGTGTTTATGGAAAAATACAAAGAACGCGTGGATGTGTATAATTTCGGCACACTGATCCGACTGGATGCGACAAAAGAGTATTCGGAAGAGAATGCCATGTTTGGTCAGTGTGGTGTTTTCCATGACGCATGCTTATTCTGTGGGGGGGGGGTAATTGCAGGCATGCGGATACAGTTTCTGTGTGTGGAAATCACACGAAACAGGATGGGCATGAACACCATGCATTGCCAAGCGTAGCACGGTGTGTGACGTGGCTCAGCCGTGGATGGTGTGTCAATGCTGTTGCTGTTGCTGTCTCTACTTCTGTTTATCGGTGCGTGGCGCGTGGTGCGTGATGCGTGGTGCGTGATGCGTGGTGCATTGATACATTGACACATTGACACATTGACACATCGGTGTGTGATCACTTGCAGAGCAAATGATCCTTGTTACAAGCTCAGTACTAGACCAAGAAATAGAGCCTTTACCAGGGCGATCTATCCTATCTGGACACGAGTGCACATCGCCTGTGTGCACGCTGCCTCTCTCCTCTACAGCGCTCACGCAGGTGCAGCCCTGTGGAGCAACGCGTCACCCTGCAGCACCCGTGTGCCATTCGTGATCGTCTCCTCCACTTTTCCGACATCCTCAATGTCCCAGCAGCAGGCAGCTTTGTTCTATTATTGGTGCTGCCGCATTCTTCCCACTCGTGCCGTGCAGCGCTTCTAAAAAAACGTCATTTGCCATTTCCCACACGCCAACCGCCCCACGCTTTAAAACCCCGCTTGGCCGCCTGTCACTCTCCCGCCATCTTCGCTCCACTTGTTTCTGTTGCTGCTATTTAGTACTTCACCATGCTGATGAACACTTTTGCGTTTCTTTCCACCATTGCCATGGCTGCCGTTATGGTCCATGCCACCCCGGCCATGGCTTCCGCAGTCCAGCCCACCGCAGAACTGAGCAGAAATGCGTATAACATGACCCGAATGACCTGCTGGGTGAACTCAATGCGTAGACAAAGCGATTTAGCACCACTTGCCATCTCCACACCTATCTACAGAGCGGCTGACGCCCACGCGCGTGACATGGCATTGCACGAGCAGCTCTCGTCCATAGGCAGCGACGGTTCGACCATCGGCCAGCGTGTCAGTGACCAGGGATTCAACTGGCGCTACGTGGCCGAGAATGACGCGTATGGACAAGAGTACCAGCGAGACGTGTTCTCCTCGTGGTGGAACGACAATGGCTGCCGTGCGCGCATGATGGCTCCATCTGTCGCATTCATAGGCACTGCTCGTGCCTACACACCCAACAATGTGCCGTACTACTCAATGGTGCTCGCCGATGGCACCGACAACAACGCCTTCTTGCCGAGATGCACAGCTGCCGACGACTGGTATCCGCTTGCCGCGCTGGCCACCACCTCCACCGGGAAAGTAACGAGTGCCGAGGAAAGTGCTTAGACAATGCGCGCTTCCTCTTGCTCCCCCTCTTCCCATAGCTTAACGAAGATAAAAGGAAACGGTCCTTCGGGATTGTTTCTGTGTATACAGTCAGTTGATCGATTCCCCCGCGCCTTTGTCGCGTGTCCGCGTTGTCTGCCTTCCGGCTATGGCCACGCACCAGGACTGGCTCCTTTACCAGCTCACTGATTCATCGCTTCCGCTTGCCACACTTGCCACTTCGCTCGGCACGGAATCGCTTGTTCAGCTTGCTCTGCTTCCTCCTGCGCGTTTCCACGACTTCCTTGACCACCATCTCGCGCTCATCCGCGACACCCAGCTGCCGTATCTCCGTGCTGTCTACGCCAACCCCGACGCGCTTGCTGCCGTCGACGAACGCGTTGATCTAAGCTTTGTGTGCACTCCGCAGCAACGCACTGCCAGCTTGATCCAGGGAAAAGCGCTGCTCACGCTCACACTGCGCTCCCTGCTCGCTCCCACGCAAACAGCCGAGCGTGTCCATCTCACGCGCATTGTGGCACAGATCCGTGCAGAAGAACTAGACGGACACTACGTCACCATCTACGCCCTTGTATGCTCCCTGCTCTGTATTCCTCTTGATAAGTGCATTGGCGTATACTACTACACGGGTATCCGCGTGCTGGTCGCCGCTGGCATGCGTTTGGGCATCCTAGACGGCCCGTATTCCGCACAGGAACTACTCAATCGTGTCGCACCCCATCCGGAAGCGTATGGAGGCATGGACGTAGACGTCGATGAGGAGGCATTAGACCTGGTAGCTGGTGACGGGGTGTTGACAACTGTGGTGGCAGGCATGCATGGATTGCTGTTTGCCAAGCTATTCAGTAGTTGAACTGTGTTCCTGTACGCATGCAGAGCGCATGTCCACGCTTCTACAACTAAAATGTATTCAAAGAGAGAGAGTGTAGGTGACGTGGTGCGACCGGTGCCATGCATCTTCGCTCCTCCCCTCCTCTTCATCCTTCGCTCCCGACCTCGTACGCACAACCACAAACTGGTGTATTACCCGCTCTTGCCGATGCTGCTGACCGATCGTCCTACCAACATGCGCATCACTTCATTTGTCCCCTCCAGGATCCGGTGCACACGCAAGTCCCGTAGATACTGCTGCACTGGGTAGTCCTTTAGATAGCCATAGCCTCCATGCATCTGGAGGCTCGTGTCGCATATCTGTTCAGCGCCTGTGAGTAGTCGCAATGATACACTACGCAAGTCCTGCCTGAAAACACGCTTCCGTAGCGTGCATTTTTGCCTACACCATGTTAGTAAAGTAGCTCATCGACATTCCCCAACATCCCCCGACATCCTCCGTCACCGCTTTACCATAGCGCAGATTGCGGTCATATTAGGATCGTCTGCGTCCAGACAGCCAGCCGCGTAGCGTACCAGCAGTCGCGATGTAGTCATTTGTGTGACCAGCTCTGCGAGGCGGAATTGCGTGTTCTGAAACTCGGCAATCGGACGACCAAACTGCTGTCGTTCAGCAGTATACGCGACCGTCTGTTCCAGCGCAGCCTGCGCGCCTCCTAAACTGCACGCAGCTATGCGTTAGATCCGTTCGTGTCGACGCGCCACACCAAGGTACCGATGTTGATACGGCCGCCGTCGAGTCCTCGCATGGCCACCCGGAATCCCTGGCCCTCGACGTCACCGAGCAGGTTCTCACGTGGAATGCGGCAGTTGTCCATGATTACCGCTGTTGTTGCTCGTAAGCGATTCAAAGGCCATGCACACTCCAGCCCTCTTCACCCGAAAGGAAGCCTTGACGTACCACGCGTCGGCTGCGAGTTCCAGCCTATTTTCTCTTCCTTCTTCCCGAAGCTGAGGCCTTCTGTTCCTTCGCGCTCCACGATAAAGCATGATATTCCCGAAGCGCCACTCCCCGGTAAAGTCCGTGCCATGACAATGTAGACGCTAGATAGGCCGGCATTTGAAATAAACGCCTGACACAGCAATAAGAATGATACACACGGCTGACCGACTGATTGGGCAATCCACCTTGGTGCCGTTCAGAACATAATGATCGCCATCCAGTTTTGCCGTGGTGGTTAGCGATGCGGCGTCACTTCCAGCACCCGGTTCGGTTAAGCAGTAAGATGCCAATTTCTAGGTGATCCGGCGTCAAACATGTGTTGTTGGCAACGCACACCAGCCACTCTTCCCCCACCTCCATGGAAACCAACGCGGGCAGATGGCGAGCACGCTGCGTCTCTGTGCCAAATCTGTCCACCATCCATGCGCACATGCTACACGAATCTCAATGCAAGCGCCACACCCAAACACCAAACTTGTGGATGCTCAGATAGGCGGTGGTGGAGACGCAGCCGGTTGCCAGCGCCTCGAACACCACGGTAGCGTTCGTGCGTGAAAGCCCAGCGCCTCCTGACGCCTCGCTCACATACAGCCCTCCTTTGTGAAACGCATCAGAGAAAAGACAGCACGGAGCGCGAAAGCGGGAACGCTACCAAAACCAAGACCAGCAAGCTTCCGCAACACATCCACCGGCATGGTTTCTTCCGCATCCCACTATAGACGCGTTTCAGCGCAGAGCGCGGGCAAGCACAGAACGAGAAACCTGGCGCATATTGGGAGCAAGTTCGTTGTCAGCAACTTCGCGCGCCGTTGCTTGCAGTTCTCGCTGCTCCTCTTCGCGCTAAGCAGACGCACGTACACTACGCGAGGGGATACCAGTAAGGCCGACAGAGGCTATGATCGTGTTATGGCTGTAGCGATGGGAAAAGTATACGATCCAAGAGAGTGCCGGCAGTAAGAAGACCACGGCGAGAAGCGGCACGCAGATGGCGATATGCCGGACACGTTACACGAAGGCGTAGTGCTGAGAGCATGGGGGCGGAAATAGCAAAGGTCGGTGTTTCAGACTGTGAAGAAGCGGGGCAGGAGACGTGCGGGGTCACGCTGCCGTTTCACAGACGAGGTCAACTTTAATAACCGTCGTTGTTTTGCTTTCGCCATCGGGGCCCAGTTGTGATCAAACACGCCGGTTGACCACACATTGGCGTGGGGTTGAAGCAGAGCGGGTATCAGCTGTGAGATTCTTCGAGTGCATGTGTAGCTGCTGATTGTGATTCAGTAGAACGGTTCACGACTGCAGCGCGTGTTGTGCATACCAGTGGCATCGATAGCGACAACAATAGCGACAGCAGCAACGACAACGACAATAACAATAACAGTAGCATTGAAATACGTGTACAGACGCCAGGCTAGTGCTGGGTGGCGTTACATCGAGTTATACATCGGTCGGCTATCGAGCTAGTGATGACAGAAGAGGGAATGCATGGGCGTAGGAGAAGAGAGAGGGAGTCAAATGTGTCGGGGAAGGAGTTCTCCTGCGATGATTTCGTATATCATCCGCGTGCGAATGTACGACATGTCGGGCTGCAAGAAGTCCGGAAACTCGTTTCGGCTCGCGTACTCGGCAAAAGCGCATGCATACACGCCACAGTCAAAGCCGTTGCCTTGTGTCGGAACGCCCTGTCATGTGGATGGAAAAAGAACCGGGTGAGCGACGAGTGGTGGAGGCGGGACACGCACCTTTGGCAAGCAATCTGTCCAGCCAGACAAATCGATTGGCTCTTTCAGCTTGTCCAGCGCCTCTTGTTGCAGATATTCACGCATCAGCTAAGGAGGCATCGTTAGCACTCTGCAGGCATTGCCGTCGACTGTACCGAGAAGAACCGGGGTGAATCGGGAGTCGGGAGTGAGTCGTAATACTCCAGACGGCGGTGGGCAATGTCAATGACGCCACAGCACCAATGCATGCCAAGATGGATAGGGATAATCACTTTGTCCAGCTCGAAAATATTGATCTGTTGCTCATCATTCGCTGGCGAAACAAACACGCAAACACACACCTTCTTGGTCCAGCGTCTGACGCGCTGATAGCCGTCGTTTAGCATGGTGGAGTAGAAGAAGGTGTTAAATATGTGGACTTTGGCGTACGCGTCTTGCTGGTCGGAGTGCACAACCCGGTCTTTGATGAGGTTCATGTAGTAGTTAACTATTTCGTCGTTTAGCCATTGTCGTGGATCTAGCGTGCCCAAGTCTTTGTTGAAAATGGGGATGTTGAACTTCTCAATAACAACACCGAGGGAATTGCGAGCACTTTCCATCTATGAGGCGGTGTGAGCCGGGGGAGGGAAACGGTACGTGGACGCGGGTACCTGCTGGTGCATGGCAGGCGTGATGGGTGGATAGTTGGCCGGGTAGCGCGGGGGCATAGCCTCTTTCCGCATCTGCACAGCAGCTTAGTACCTAACAAGCACGCGTGCACGGACGGGCAAACAGCACTAGTTACCTTTTCCAACTCCTCGTCCATTCCCAGTTCCTCTTGCATAAGCTTCTCATAGGCACGCAGTCGCACATGCTTGCGAGGTGTGCTAAACAGATGAGAACGGATGGATGGATGTGGCAGGAGGACGTACGGGGACGAGGCCATGGCTTGGATTTGACGGGTGCGCTCTAGTAATCCAGTGAGCACGTTGGGCTTGGGTGTGTATTTCGGGGAACTAAACTGCATTGTGTGAGCACACAGGTGGGGGACAACAGACAAGCAGGTGGACAAGTCTTACCATTCCCGTCGCATGCGTTGTGCTGGTGATTCTTGTTTTCGAGGGTGTCACCGGTGTTGTCGGTGTCGCCACGCTCATCTCCTTGTCTGCACCGCGTGTCAGTATGGAGGAGGAGGAGGAGAAGGATGTGTCACTTACCTGTGGAGCAGGCATGGCCAGAGGACATACGCCACAGCAGCTGCTGATACTCGTCCCGTCCCTTTGTCTCAGAGACGGTGGAGAAGTAGGTGGACAGCTTTTGCTGGAACATGTCGTCGTGGAGTACTAGCGTGCGTGGCACACCGCATAGAATGAGAAAAAACAGTCGTTGCTATGCCGTGGTGGGGATGGGCCTACTGCTACGGTTTCTGTGGGCAGAGCCCAGGATGGCAGGTATTTCACGGCGCATACGCTCTTCTCTCTCGTTTTCCTCTTCAATTTGCTGGATAGCGGGGACGTGAGGAAGCGCGGGGATGCACATCACACACCTTTCGTGTGAACAATTGGTGGCAGTGGCGCTTGGGCGTGGCGAGCGAATGTGCGCCGGGCGTGGAATCGGCGTTTGGGCGTTTGCGACTGAGACTGCGAGCGGCGGTGGTGGGCGTGTGCGGCGGCAGCGGCGTGCGCAACATCGGCAGGCAGGGAAGGTAATTAAAGCAGTCACATTGACCACCGATGGAAACACAACTGGCAGAGGCAAGCCGCCGCACCGCCGCGCCACGCTCACCGCCACAGCTATTTATCTTTTTGGCGGATGCTAAACAAGAAGTCAGACAGAAGGCGATTGCTTGTGTGTGCGGCTTCACAGACAAGGCCGCCGACTGTCTCGCCGTCTTCAGGACACATGCTTCTCGCGTGATCCCCGATATCATGGCGCTTTGCTACGAAACCAATTTGGTTGGCTCATACCCGCGCCTATGTGGCACTCGCCGGCTGACACACGCGCACACACATGATAGGAAACAGGGCATGACGCTGTACGCGCGCTCATCAACCTGTCGGCCGATGAAACACTGTGCGCCTATCTGAACGACGACGAGTTCTTAAATCTGGTCGTTGCAGTAGCCACGGTAGGTTTGCCGCCGCGTCCATCCACACCGCTCACCTTTTCCCCCTCCCACCGCTAGTCCAGCGCGTCGCTGATGTCTGATCTCGCGTGCATGCTGCTTTCCAACATGACAAAATTGAAGCCCATCGCGTTGAAACTGGCAGTCGCGTCCCGTCGACCCGTGCCTGAGCTGTGCGAATCTGCGCGTGTTCTCGAACAGCTGTCATATGCCTTTCTTCGCGGCGAGGGAAAGCGCCATAATCCGCACTGCGAGCTCCACTTTCTAAGCAGCGTTTTCGCTGACCTGACACTGGTAGTCGTTCCACAGCTTGCCTCTTTCGCTCTCTCATCCAACATACCACCGCAAACAGCTTCCAGAAGGTCGTGCTTACTTTCTTGATGCATCTCCGCTCGGTGACGTGCCATTGACACGACTGCTCTGTTTCGTCGAACATCCGAACACTATTCGGCGAGGTGGTGTAGCCACTGCCATCAAGTAAGTCTCTCCCCCGCTCCTTTCCGCGGCTCATGCTCGCAGGAACTGTTGCTTTGAGACAGAGCGCCATGCAGATATACTGGACGAGGACAAGATGAACGTGTTGCCCTTTCTTCTGTTACCACTGTGTGGTCCTGAGGAATTTGAGATAGACGACACGGATGGCATGCCCGATGAAATCCAACTTCTTTCCCCTGACAAGGCATACACCTGTTTCCCGCAAACAACCCTCATCCCTCCTCACCCCCAACCATAGAAACGGGAACCAGACGCTGTGTTGCTGCGGACACACTTGGAATCGCTTGTGCTTCTGTGCACGACCCATACTGGTCGCGGCATCCTGCGACGACGAAAGGTGTACCCTGTGCTTCGTCAGCTGCACTTGACACAGCTGGACACCGACGCCGTCGAGCTAATCGACCGCATCGTTCAGCTACTGATGCGCGACGAAGCCACGCACCCAAACATCTCCGAAATAGAAGGCGTAGAGTAAAATAGATCAATCAGCTCTTTTTGCATACGACTGCAGTATGTTTAACGCGTCCTGCAGCTGCTGGACCGCCGTCGGGATGTCGTCGTGGTCCAATGCACTGATGGCAAACCGCGCATGTCGCTGTGCCTGCGTCATCACTCGGAGGCCAGCAGCATCCACATTGGTGGCCGATGTACTCTCCTGTGCAGACTGATGGACAGGGCGCAGCGCACTCCTGTCGGGCAAAGCCACCGGTATACTCGGCAGCTCCATAATGGACGACTGGAAAGTAGGCGACTCCGCGCCAACATCGAGAGCAGGCTCCACTTCTGCGTACCTAGCGTCATCCACACTACGTTGCCCGTTATTACGCACGCCTACTTCGCAACGACGAAGCACTCGTTTACCTGAAAGGAATAGCCGCTAGCGGTGGCTGCGCAGCTCTTCCCTCTTTGACCGCTTTTGCTATCTCTGCTGCACGCCATTTCGCATACTTAATCTTCTCCAGGATCTGGCATGCCGTGTCAATACGTCTGCAGAGTCGCAGCACCAGTTGCTTGATCTCCTTCTCCACCCATCCACCTACATCCTCTTGCGGTGAGGTCAGCGCGTTGGCCACCTCGAACAGGTTCGCCGCTGCCAGAAACGATTTTGCCGTGTTTCTAGCACAGGCGTCAGATGCAACCGGGCGTCCAGCATCGGATGCATTCTACATGTCCGGGGTTTCCGCGTTGTCTAGCGCTTCGACACTTTGGAAGATTCTCAGCGCAGCTTCAGCCACATACGCTTGGGCCACCGTATCGTCCTTGACCGCGTCCTCGTCTCCGAGGATCGATTTCAACTGCGATAAGCGGGCGCCAGCAGACAGCGTACATTTTCCAGTTGATCGATCAGCTTGGTAAGGTACTCCTTTGCAGGTTCTGTGTCAGCCCCACGCTGCGCCAGCACATTCGCAGCGTGAAATAGACCTGCATTGGATGAGCACACTAGTGCGACCACCCCCACACATGCCACCGACAATGGTAGCTGATAATGTTGTCGTGGCCGCGGATCTCGTTTGAGCGCTGCACGTAAGCAGCCACGCATTTGAGTTCTGGCGGCGGATGTTCCATGCGAACAGATCAGGCGAAATGCCGCCTAGTTTCGCCATGCTTCCGACCCGTCACACTGCCCCGCTGCGCGCATGAACATTCTTCACCACAAAAGGTACGTGCTGTCTCGTGGCTGCCGCTCACAAACGCTGCTCCTCACAGCTGGCATGTCTACAACGAGAAGAATCGCCAGAAGGTGCGTGAAGACGAGGACAAGGCGCGCAATGAGGAGCTGGTGCGGCAAGAACGGATTGACTTGGCTGTATGTGGCGACGAGCGCCGTGCTTCCCGTGTTGCTCATCCTTGCGTAGGAGAGCGAGCATCGGCTGAGGAAGCTGCGCAAAAGGGCTGGCATTCAAGACGCATCTATGCCGCACGCTGCTGGGAATGGTGCCAACGTAACGGAAGCAGCGGAAGCAACAGAAGTAACTGCTGCTCTGGCACGACCACTCGAACATATCAATTTCTGGAAAGACCTTGAGTCCGGGAAGGTGCATGGCGACGATTTGAGAAACCATGAATACCTCGCGGAGAAAAAGCAGAAAGACGACAAGCTCGAGCGCCAGTTCACGACTTACTTAGGCGAAACTGCTTTGAGTGCGTGAACACGCATGCGTGCACCCGGAGAAATGGTGCGAAGGTTGGCGACGGATTACTCATACTGGTGACAGAAGCTACGCCCTGGTATGCTGATACCAAGAAGTTGCCCGAGGATGCTCCCATGTAAGTTGGCATGCATCTGCCACCAGTCCCTTCATCGTGTTCCAGCGCCACACATGGAAAGGCCAAGCGAAAACGATTCGATGACCCCTTGGAAGACATCCGCAAACGCACTGCGTTACTTGAAGGCACTGCTTATGCAAGGCCACGACACACGATTGCACCAGTACGCCATCATGGACACAAAGGCATGCCATACGCCTAACACGACCTTCGTAGACGTCTGCTGCTGGCCCGGAAGGCAACACCGTGGACGAGCTTCGACGCCAGCGACTGGAACGCGAACAGGCAGAACGCTTGCGTGCCGACCGACTGCGCGGTGTAACGCGTCGTCCGGAAAACATCAACAACTACAATGCACAATACAATCCAGAGTCCACACGACGGGCCCACCGCCATCGAGGAGAGTATGTGACTCGCAAGCCTTACTAACAACAAGAAGCTTTACAATGATCATATGTTTATCTCGATCCCCATGTGTGTGTGTGTGACATAGTTGTACAATGCAGCCTCATGCTACTGTTTGAAAATTGTCGGATTGAACTGTACTTTCTTCTTTTCCGTCAGCTGTTGTTTGTCATCGATCGCCTCTGCTTTTAGCTTCACCGGCTCTGGTTCCCATTGCGGGCACTTCCGGTTTGTGCGCATGTGTCCGCGCTGACCGCATCGACCGCAGATTCGCTAATGCCAGATGAGTATCGTGTTGAACACAATGGAGGGATGGAGGGATGGAGGGATAGAGGAGGAAGGGAAAAGGCGTGCAAAGCATTACCTCGGTGGGCTTCTTTGTTCCAGCCAGTAGGGATGATATCTTCTCCCCCCGTTGTGCAAACCGTCTTTCAATGTTCTTCCGCAGCTTGTCCACCTCCTGTTCCGTGATCTCGCGGATTTTCACTTTCCTTTGCTCCATGGTGGCACCTGGCGGAAGCATTCTACATGCGCCGACAGATATACCGGTGTTGCTACGGTGAGTGGGCATGAAAATACCTAGCCGTCATTTCCTCGATCATTTGGCGGTGTCGGCGATATGCCTGCATCGCTGCTTGTGCATGCACCTTCTCCTCCGTCCAAACAACTGTCCCGTCCTCTTGCCGTATCTGATTACAGCATGCAGTTCACGCTCAGGGAAGAAGTAGCGCGAGGAGGAGAACTACCTTGCGACGAACCACCAGACATCGACGAGCACTTGACGTTTCTGCACTCGCTTGACTGTCAGCGTCCGATTCGTTGTCCTCTTCGTCTCCCTCCTGTGTCCCAGCAGTGTTAATAGGACAGGCACACGCGGGTGCGGGTCACCTCGTTGTTGGACTGCTCGTCTGTTGGTTCCACTGGATTCGACAGCGCTGCCACTTGTGCCTCCCACACGCGTCTGACCTGGGGAAAATATGTGTGTGTGTGAAGCGGAGCGCAGTGGAGAAAACTAACCTCTCGCAAATACTTTGTCTTTTCCACATTCACGTTGTAGGCATGCTCGTTCTTTTTGCGATTAGCCGCCTCCGCTGAACATGTCAATGCGTATCCACAGCCCTGGCTTACCTAATTTCTGCTCGCGCGACTCGCCAGGCAGCACAAATGGTTCCTTCATTGACACTTTCGCCAAGTTAAACCCTTCACCACGACCGGTTGGGTCGCCAATGCCATGCACAGCAATCCATCCTTGGTCCTATCATGACCGCCCATGAGCATGCCAAGTCGAGCCCTGATGGTGGCCGTCATACCTGCGAAGCGGTTACGAAGTTCTCTGTCATCACCCATGGTGTAAGCTGCTGTTCCAGATGATGCCTGCTGATGATCTCGCTCTCGTCAGAGTTTTTTCCTTGCTGGAAAACCGCATAACCAAGATCCTCCAGATTACGCTGTCCAACCATCATGCTTTCGATCAGACACATCTAGCACACACACAGTGCGTGTCAGCCTGAGCTCCTTCTACCCTCGCGACCAACCTGTTCTGGAGTAAGCAACTGTTGCATCTCCTTTTCTGACATCATGATCCCGCCTTTCGGATACCAGTACCCGTTCTCTTTATTGTGCGTCAGAAATTCCTATGGCCAGTAAGTATACACACGCGCCCACAGAGGAGAGGTTGGGCATGTGGTCACCTTTAATCGCGCGCGAATGTCTCCCTCCTTGATGTCTTGGAAGATGCGTGACAAATCCTTCACCTTCAGTCGGTGCTCTGCACTCCGAACGATGATACGGCACGCTAGGATTTTCAGATAGTTTTTCATTGCATTTTGCACAGTGCGCGAATTGGGCATTGGCACTTTCACCCGAGGGAACACTTGGCCGACTGTGAAAATGGCGGGGATCTCGCGAAGGAAGTATTTGACTTCCGACTCTATCTTGCCATTGGCCGTTCCAGACACCGTTTGTCTGACACAGCACAAGCGGTGAGTCTTTCGTCGATGAGGAGCAGACACTGACCTGCCGAGCACAAAATCCGTTCGTTTCACCTGATGCCGGAACAGAGGCGCGCGCACAAGATTGTTTTGCATCACGCGCAGCACCTGTCCTGGCGGGACCTCGCCAAACATCCACAATGGAGACACGTCTGTCGTTTCCAGAATTGACAGGTCTCCAAGCGAATCCTGTAGGGTGTGTGAATGAAATAGGAGGCAGAGGAGCGTAGTGCACAAACACGACTCACCTCGATCTCTGGCGCTGTATTATCATCCGGGCTCTTGCGCCGATAGAAGTTCAGCAACAGCATTCCCATGCCGGCATTTGAGAGGATGGGAGGATACTCTTCGGAGAACTCCAACAGCACAAACTCCGCGGTGTCACGCAGTGTAAGCTCTCGGGACTTCTTGAATATCTCCATGACCGGTTTTTTGCGCAGTTTGCGCGAGTTCTTGGTCGCTTTCAGCTTGCTCATGGGCAAATCGCAATTAAGCGGAAACACAATAGGCGGTCGATGAAAGGAGCGCAGTTCGGACTTGTTGAGCTGTTTCTTAAACTGCACGTGTGATCAGTCAGCACCCGTATGAGCTCGCGGACGCATACAAACGGGTAGAAGATGTTTGCTGCCGGATACGCATGCTCAATCCTGACCTCGCGAAACGTCTGTCGAATACTGCTGTCCCAGGAGGGATAGTTGTATATGTCGTTGGACAGATTGAGCAGCTACGCGATGTCATCCTGCGGTTGTGTGTGTGCCAACTTACCGAGTAGTCCAGTTTGGTACGTTTCGCTAGACACGCGTGAGAACATGCAACGCGACGCGACATGACACGAAATTGCACGCCTACCCGACCGTTGCAGCGATGATTTTTTCTCAAGCGGTTCGACCAAAAGATGCGGGTCATTCAAGTTAAGCACCAGTTTTGGACGGAAGCGCCGCCTGGCCGTTTCGTCCATCAAGATATTGTCCACCCAGTCTCCGTTGGTAATAAGATGGTTGTTCCCATACGTGGTGGGTTCACTAAACGCGTTGGTTATTCTCGTCATATTGGGTGGGTGTGGAGGAGGGGACGGGAATGTGCTACATAGTATCCTTGATCCGACTGCGCGGCGTAGCCAATCCCAGCGACACATCGTCCTCCCACTGATGGATTGTCACACTGAAGTAGCCTCGCTTGGCTTCGGGTAGTCGTGCGTGATTGCGAAGACGCTCGATATCCTCCTACACGACGTCAATGCCAGTGGTGCGCGCATGACACACACCTTGCTAACCGTGTCGATGCCATTCTCTTCCTCGTTGTAGGCCAATGCATCGCTCTCCGCTCCGGCCACAATTGCTTGTCGCGCCTGACCACGAGGAGCATTGAATATGTCAGCCTGGTTGGGTCGATAGGTAACATAATCGATCTCGCCAGCTAGCAACCCCCACCCGCTCGCTCAGCTACAGGCTGTCCACTAGCACCTACCGTCCTTGCAGAATGTCCTTTTCCCATAGCTCGGCTTCTCTTCCTTGGGCTTGTGGAACAGTTTGGTGAACTTAAGCACCTTGTCTTTTTCAAATGACGGGTACAGCCTGCGAATGTCGTCGAGCGTGTACTCCTTCTTTGTGACAACCCGCTCTGAAGCTACAGCCGTGGTGGAGGGACGCGGGCACAGCGCAGCCACCACGGAATCCACGACGGTAGGGTCGATATTGAAGGCAATCAGCACTTGGCGCGACTCTTCGATAGACATGCCGGAGAAGTCGATCTTGTCGATCTACCACCGTTACTTTCAGGCAGGGAGAAAGAGCAAACGGCTGTTGGATCAAAGCCTCGCCGCAGCGAGGGCGCAGCAGCGGGCGTGGCGGCAGAAGGCATGTGTGAGTGTGGCGGGGATGGCCGATCGGCGCAGTCGTGCCGCTAATGGAAACACGCCCACACACGCGTCAGTGCAACATGCCATTTTCTACGTCGCCAGCCGATGTGCCGCTGGCGCGGCTAGAAGAGGATCAGGCGTATGTGTGTGCGTGGATGGCCAAGTGGCAGCATTCAAAAGGAACCGAGGCGGATCCTCAGGATTGCGTTCAGCGGTACTTGTGCAGTGAGGCTACACGCTCACACGTCGCACACACCTGCAGCGCTATTTCCACTACGGTACACTGTGAACCTGACGAGCAGCATGCCTTTGAAAACAATGACCTCGCGGATCGGGCATGCATGAAGCGCCAGAAGGCGGCAAGGCGCAAGGTGGGTGATGGTGTTACTGCTGCTGCTGCTATCCATGGCTGCACACGTATTCACATCACTTCGTCAGCGCTGGAAGAAGAGGCAGCAGCAACAGCAAGCATTGGAGCGTAGGCAACGCCTTTGCTGGGAATCAGAGCGCGAACAGCTGCATCAACGCCGCCAGGCATGTGAGCATGCAGTTCGCTCGTGTTTCCCATCGGTACCAAGCAATGGAGTTCGCGCTGCTGATGCTTCAAGGATCACACGTTTGCTCAAGCATGGTACACGGAGCAGAAGGCACATCGGAAAGCACGGCAGATGCGTCAGGAGAGGCGTGGCTGTCTGAGCGCGTTAGTGGAGTTGTGCCAACTGCGTGCTTCTCGCATCGGCCAGTCCACTGGTACATCCACGACCTTTGCGCGAGACCGCTGATGAGTGTGGATGCGTGGGTGGTGTCGCTACAGAAGACGGCCGATGATGATGGTGATGATGTGGCGGAAGATGCAACGGATCATAAGGAGGCTGATCCATTTCTCGCGCAGATGATGCAGATTCGGTATGTGCTACTGCGACAAGGACGGGCGATGCGAACAGATGCGTTTGTAGCCAAGCATGGATGCAATGTGCCGTGCCGAGAGACAAGCCGGGTGCAACCATGGTGCCAGCAGGTGTGCTTACACCAGCATCCACATGGCGTGCACAATGGTCACGGTATGCACATGAGCCCTAGACGGCGACGGGGTCTATTTGCAGGCACGCTTGGCTCCAGCCTCGAACATTTTATTCGTTCTCCAGAAGTAGACGGTGGATGTGTTTAGATAGCATCTGTATATATATATATGTGTGTGTGTGTTTAGAGACAAGGAATGAAGGGTGTGGAGCACGTACCATTGAGTAGTTTAGTGTACTGGGTGATTTTACGCGACACACTCATATCGATGGTTTTGTCACCCACTTCGACAATGATACCGCCTAGTATGGCAGGTTTCACCTGAACAAAAGACGATTGAGCAGGTGAGTGTACAGGAGGAGGAGGAGGAGGAGGAGGAGCAGGAGAGAGGATACGCACCTTATTGTGGACCTTTAGCGACTGGCTTTTCTCCACCAGACTACTTTTGCTCAGCACACCGTTCAACTGCTTCAGCAGGGCATCATCCAAAGGCTGGGGATGGCCACCGCCAGGAGGGATCAGCTGAGCAGAAGGAAGCACGGGCGGTGATTACCTTGGCTGTAGTGACCGTCACCTCCACCTCGCCCCGCTCAGCACTCATCAGTTTGCCAAAGTCCTCCATCACTTTTTCAATAGTGCCCAAACGACCATTCTCGCTCAGCACGGTCATCCAGTTCTCGGTGAGCTTGCTCAGGCTCTGTTTCTTCACCAGACTAGCGATTTGTTTGGCTTTCTCGTCACGACCCACGGTGGGGTTGGCAAGGAGCGACAGCACGCCCGGCGACAGCTGGCCCTTCAGCTTCTTCAGATCAGATTCGACAGCTGGAAGGGTCTTTGACTTGCACGCAGCGGTGTACAGAGCAGTGGCGTAGCGCCCTGGCAGACCGTGAAGGGTAAGCGGAGGCTGCGGGTGAGCGGCGGCGGCGGCGGAGGAAGCGCAGCAAGCAAACCTGGACAGCCTTTGAAGCAGCGGCGTAGGCACGAACAGTCTGGCGACGGATGAGCAAGCAGGCGGCGGCGCAGTAAACACTTGCCTGTCGCCACATTGCCGTGGATGGAGTGGAAAACGTGACGTGCGACGCCTTGCCGATGGCCACGCCCGTTGCCTGTTCCGGGGTCGCATTGCTGCGCGCGTCGCTTTGGCGCGGCGGCTGGCTGGCTGGCGGGTGCAAGCGGCTTTGCTGCGGGGCACAGAAGCGCTGTGCCGGGGAGAGAAGCGTTGCCTGAAGCGCTTAAACCCTCGAACGCAGCTTGCAATGTCGCTGCACGCGTCTGCCCAAACAACCGACAACCGACAACCGACAACCGAACACGAGCAAGCCACGCAGCAAATAGCGTGCCGCTGCTGTCCAAACGAGAAGGCTGCCAAGAACGCATGCGTGTGTCAAGAACGGATGCGCGTGTGCCAAGAACTACCAGAATGCGAGTGGCAAGCGGTGGCCCAAAGTGGCTCTCCTCCTCCTCTTCTTCTTTCCTTCGTTCCACCACTTCTTCGCACTTCTTCACACTTCGCCGCACTTCGTCGCACTTCTTGGCAATGCGCATGCTGTGCTTTCTCTCCGTTGTCGCTCTTCTCCAGGCAGGCCTGGTCACCACAAGCTTCACCTCGCCCAACGCTCGTCTCACCCAGTCTGGCACGTCTTCTTCTGGATTCAACGCGCCGCCTCCCCAGCTCGCATCCACCCTCCAGCGGTATGCCAGCCGCATCCAGCGGGCAGGCAGTCGATCCCCCCAGTTCAAGCGCAAAGCGAGCAGTGATCCTACGCCGCACATCCAGGTGCTATCGCCCGCCGGTCAAACCATCCGCCAGCTGCCCCCACTCTCCTCGGCTAAGACGCCACAGCACGTCTCCCAACTATCGTCTCTCTCGCTGCGGAATGTGGACGGGGAGATCAAAGACGTCGTGAGCACAAGCAAAAGTGTCAGCTTTTCAAGTATGACCCCGAGCTACAAGAGTAATGGATGCTACCACGCTGCCTTCACCTACTCACACTGCGTTAGGGCTTAGCGTGTCGTTCGCTGCGAGCTCCCCTGACACTACTTCCACTAGCTCTACAATGTGGGACAAGCTGGCTCTGATCAAAGAAGCTCCTCGTGACACTGCCGACTATCTCCCGCTGGGTCGTGACATCCTCAACTTCTTCTACGACCAATTCACGCACATGGGATGGATACAACCTGATGATTTCGCCGCCGCTTTCCAGTTCACTCACAATCAAGGAAAGTATGTGCAAGCCATCAAAGATGCGTTGCGCACGTCGAAACACACGGTCATGTCGACGATCAAAGATCAATGGACCCGTCTCTTAGTCATTCTGAAATGCACACCTCTGATCTTCATGCCTAATGCTGAACGCAGCGATCAGGAACTCCGTGAACTGTCCAGAGATGTCACCTTCGCTCATGACTACCTGGAAGACGTCTTCTACTTCTTTATCCCCTACGTGGAAGACCATCTGTTCATTCCACTGGAGTTCACCAGGCAAATGCTACTGTATCTTGCCAATCCTGGTACGCTATCTTTCCTGCGACCCATGCAGCCCGCCAACCCCCGTAGATATCCCCGAAGACAACAAGCAGCAAACCGCTTTCATACAGAAAGCAAAAAAAATCATCTTGGGCATTCCGGACTACACACCAGAGCTGCAGGACTTCCATCGCAAGCTGTTCATCTTTCTGACACAGCAAGCGTAACCTTTCCCTTCTCCTCTTCCTCTTCATTCTTCCCACCGCCCATTACTCATCGTACACTAGTCACACGCGCTTCTTTTTGCGCTTGCCACAACAGTCACCTCCTGCAGAGGTGTCGCGTCTCGATTTGCAGACGGAGCTGGGTGACCTCTACTACTCCCACTGGAGCAATGTCTCGCTCGAAGAGGAAATGGGTGCTAAGAGTGTGCCTCACTTGAAATACTTCATGGGCTGTCTGATAATAGAAGCCCAAAGGATCTACTACATCGCATGAACGCCGTGCATCTGCTGTTCTGCCTCCGTGTACATAGAATGTGTATAGGCGTGTCAGTGGGGTGTGGCGACAACATTGGTTTTATGTGCTTCTTTGTATGCGTTTCAGGAAGCAGCAGGAAGCAGCAGAGAGCGCCCCAGCAATCATCAGGAAATGGGTTTGCAGACCTCTGGCTTTCAAAAACACATGTGATTGAGTGTGCGTGTGCGTGTGCGTGTGCGTGTGCGTGTGCGTGTGCGTATGTGGCACGAGAGACAAACCGTCCTTGGCAAGAGGGGGGGCAGTGAAGTGGCGCAGAACGTAGCACTGTACTCTCTCTTCCCAGCGTTGCACAAGATGGTGTGCGTCGCACTCCTCCATCACATACTACGCTTTCAATCTCTTCTTGACACACTGCAGAATGTGCTGTATTGGCAAGGGAAACGATGAAGCTACCACTACAGCTTACTGCTAAACTGCTCTTCCGTCACACCCTTTCCCATTGCTGCCGTGCTGCTGACGCCGCCTTGCACCAACTTCATCACCTCGTCGACGTAGTACGCTCCGCTCCACTTCTGATGAGCCAGCGTTTCAACTCCCGCTTCTCGCTCACGCCGCTGCACACGTTCCACATACGCCAGCATGCCTTTCCGTGCATAGTCTCGTGCAAAGACATCCACGCCAAGCGCGTCCACATGGAATCCAGCAAGGGTGATGAACTGCCATACAAACCCAAGCTTCCCCAGCTCGTTGATGAAACTCTCGATTTCCCGATCATTCATTCCAGCGGCATCCCAGTTGAAGCTCGGCGAGAGATTGTATGAGAGAAGCGCGTATGGGTGATCTGCGTGGACGCCTCGTGCAAACTCACGCGCTTGTGCCAGAATCGGCTTGGCCGTCTCCATCCATAGTAGGTCGGTGTAAGGCGCGTAGGCGCTAGCGCGCGCAATGCCACACTCGGTGCCACCATGGTAGCGGTAAAAGCCTTCGCGGGTGCGCGGTAGGTCCCAGTCCCAGTAAGGATGTACGCCAAATCCGGCGGCTAGTTTACGCGCAGCATCGTAGGAGAGCTTACGCGATTGCTCACTCCACTGACGAAGCTCACGCACTTTGCCAGCAGTACGCAACGCATCCGCCACCACTTCTGTAAATGTTCTCAGCTGCGCTTCTGTCACCCACCGGTCTTCGATTGCCTGCAGCTCTGCCCCGCTGCGGCCTGTTGCTTCTGCTTCCACCATTGTTTGGACCAGCGAGGTGGACATGGGTTTGCTCGCTCCCAAAATAAACGGATGGTCTCTCGCGTCAATGTTGCTAGAGATCAGCGTGGCAGCTTCAGCGTCTGTGCGAGCCACAATCAAGCACTCCACATTCATTATGTCAAACTGTGCACGCACGGCCACCAGCCGAGTGATGTGTTCCGAGATGGGGACCAGCACCTTGCCAGCCATATGGCCGCACTTTTTGGTGCCCGCCCCTTGGTCTTCCAGATGGATGCCGGCAGCGCCACGCTCTACAAACATCTTGGCCAGCCTCATGATCGCCGTCAGGCCGCCGTGACCGGTATCAGCGTCAGCGATAATCGGCCGCAGATAGTCTACGTATGGCTGCTGCACACGTGCCTCCACAGGCATAGACAAGCGCTGTTCTCGCTGTCGACGATCGTGAAACAGCTGTGCGCGAAACAGTTGATCCACTTTGTTCGGCACACTACGCATTCACACACACGCACACACACACGCACACACACACGCATACACGCACACACACACACACACACATTCATCAGTTCCGTGAGACAGCGTAGCAGAGAGGCACTCACGTGTCCATAGGATAATCAGCAAGATCTGGTCCAGGCTCGTTGCTAGAGCTAGCGGTGCTGGAGCACTGCCAGCCAGACACATACACGGTTTCCAGATATTTTGCCATCTGCACCACCTGGATCGGATCCAGAGCACCAAACGTGTGCGAGGCAGTGCCACGCGCATGATGTGTCTGCAGCAGTTTCCACAGTTTTTTTGCCTGGTCATTTGCAGCATACTGCGCTTCTAGAGTACCACGCTTTCTCGCGATGGCGTCTGCGGTGTAAGGCCGCACGACGTGGCGGAACCGCGGCGTGTCCCACCACTGCTGGATGGCGGCTGTTTGTGCGGCCAACGAGCGTTCTTCGTTTGTGACCAAATATTGTTCGTCGGTGTATGGCATAGCGCAGCACAAATTGCGAGGAAGCGGCGGCGGAAGAGTGTTTGGGAGACTGGCGTGTGACCGGCGTCGGCAGCACGGCTTACGTGAGGCGTTTCGGTTGACGCGTTGGAATGGGCGCGGTGGCGTGGCTACAGCTGGGCGTGGTACCATTTGCTGCGGCAGTGCGTCTGCAAACCTTGCTGGTGGAACGCCGTTTGCTATCGCCCGAGCTTCCCGATGTGCTGCTGCTGCTTCAGCATCCGCCGACCTTCACCACCGGCAGACGCCAGCTGCTGCACACCGGCACCCAGGAGCGCACGCGTTTGCTGCAGCTAGGCGCGGACTTCCAAGAGGTGCGTGTTGTTGCTATGGTGCGTGCCGCTTTGACTAAGGCATGCATGTTGGGGAAAGTGTGCAGACTACGCGGGGTGGCGAAACGACATTCCATGGGCCTGGCCAGCTGGTAGGATATCCAGTACTGCATCTGAAGCGGCAAAAGGTGAGCACTTCTATGACACACACACACACACGTATTCGTGCATGCGACGATGCTGACATAGAAAGTCTGGAGTGAGAGAGTACGTGTGCAGACTTGAGGAAATGCTTATCCGAGTGTGTGCGCATTACAAACTGGAGGCGAAACGCACCACACACACTGGTGTTTGGATCGGCGAAGAGAAGGTCGCAGCCATCGGTAGCCTCTCTCTTTTGGCTGTTCACACAACGCTCATGTATGCAGGCGTGCAAGTGCAGCGCCATATCACCAGTCATGGATTCGCCCTTAATTGTTCCACTGACCTCTCCTGGTTCTCTCACATTGTACCCTGTGGCATCCCCGACAAAGGGGTCACTTCTTTGACCCGCCAATCACAGCGTGGGTCTCCTTCGCACCGACTCGCCATGACTGAGGGAGGGGCACAGATCATCGAGGAGAACAGGTCACGCCCGAGAATGTACAAGCAGTTGTTCTTCGTGAGTTTGGTGACGTGTTCCACGCTGAGATGGTTGCCGCGGAAACACATGATCCCGGCCTGGTAGCCTTAGTCAATCACACGCTAAACAGATGATTGCTTGTGAAAACAATGCAGAGCAGAGAGCGGAAGGGGGAACAAGGCGAGACGCGGCGGATTATCATGCGTGTGTATGTGTGTGTGAGTGTGTATCACTGGCGCAGCTGTACCAGAGTAGGCTTCTCGTTACCGGGGGACGCAGCGTATTGAGCACCGTGTCGAACCAATGTGGCAGAATACAGCTCGAACAAGTCTTTCGAACCCGAAGGAATCAAACGCATGTGAAAAGACAGAAGTGTTATTGCGAGCCCAGGCCAAGCGCAGCATTGTATCAGCATAGAACACACCAAACGCTTTTGATCAACGCTGGCAGCGACTCCTTGCACGAATGTAGCATGCAAACTGGGATTTACATGGAGTGAGACAAGAGAATAGCGGCAGCCAAAAGCGGCTTACTTCGTCTCCACATTCGCTTTCGATTCCATTTACAGCTGCACCGTCTGCCCTTTATGTGTTACTACGACTTGGTGAGCATTCTTCTGTATTTCAGCATCATGCTGCCCATGGGCTCACCCTGGTAACCAGTAAACAAACAAAAAAATTGCACCGCCTACCAGCATGCTGCGCGCTGCCTTCACTGCCACGCTTGCACTGCTGTGTGCCGTGGCACTGCTGCCCGCCACCTGCATTGCCACATACCAAACGCCTGAGCCCGCCTCATCCGACAACCAGCTCAGCAGCTTCCCTCGCTTCGCTTGCGCCACTATCCGCACCACCACCACCGCTGCTGCTGCTGCTGTCGCTGCTACTGCTGCTATTGCATTTCTCGCGCGCATGACAGCTCATTGTATATACACAGGATGCGATGATACTATTGCGTGTGCAGGCACTGCTCTACAAGCACAATGTCCGCCATTCGCTTTTCTCCGGCTTCTCTGGTATGTGCGCGGGTGTGCAACTGTGCATAACTGTGGCTGTGTGTATGGCAGACAACCTGATGGCGCGAATCAGAAATGCTCGTGGTATGATGGTGCTTCGCATGGATGTCGACGCAAAGAAACGTGCTCTTCGCGTGTTCCACCGCCACACAGCCCCTCTGTTTCCGTTTGTGGGTGGACGACCAAACAAAGAGGGTGTGTGGTACAAGCTGAAGAGACATGCTCCCGTTATGGTGGTATGTGTGCGGCGAAGCTGCATCTTTTGCTCATGTATGGCAGAGTGAAATTTCCGCACCTGATAACAACATCTTTTCGTGATCGAATAGTGAGTGGGCGATGCAGAAGCATATGCAGCAAGGTGTTGCAAGTGTGTTTGGGCAATAAAGTGGCTGAATGGCCCTTACATCCTAGTGCTCCAGTCTTCCCTCTGCTCCAGAACAACGGCTATGCAAGTAATTTGCAGTGGAAAACCCCAGTCTATGCCGTTCTCTTTGCTCTCCTTGCTTCAACTTCTTACCACCTCTCTGAGCCATTCTTTCGCAATCAATGGTCTGCTGTAGCGCAAAGGGACGTGCACGTAAAAAAGAGCAAAGAGCGAAACAGCGCGTTATTTCGACGCCCACGCTTAGCAAGTGTGACACATCCGCAGGAGGCAACGGCCGTGCATGGCCTCACCCACCGACGCCGACACGCACTCCGTGCTCGCCCACCTGAAGTCGGAACCGCGTCCGTTTGCCCTGCAGGAGGTGGCTGATGCATGTGCACTCTCGCTTGCCGGAACACGCGAGTGTATGCGCATCTTGGCCTCGACAAGTGATGTGTAATGCTGCGCTGCGACTCCATTGTTGCTGTTGTTGTTGTCGTCGTCGCTGCTAAGGATGCTAGTTTGAAGCTTGCTGTCTTGGGGGACACTACGCTAGAATGCTACAAAGCAGTCGAGGCTGCATCTTCTGTCACAGTAGATCCTTTGTCGGCTGCTCTGCTGGTGCTGACGCTAGCGCTGACAGCCACCACCAAGCGCCCCGTTGCCGCCAGCCGAGTTCACGTCCACGGAGCAAGTTCAGATTGAGCAGATGAAAGTACGCTCTGAAGTGTGTGCTCATGCATTCATGGGACGGGGAGCAGAAGCAACTGCAAGAAGATATCGCCCGTTTGAAGCAGGAGCTGGATGATTTCCACACACAACATCCGCATATAGGGTAGAACACATGCATGTATACGCGTGGGTAGGTGTTAACGCACGCGTAGTGATCCGGAAATAGTACATGCGGAACTGGACGTATTTATCAACCAACTGCACGACTACAATGAACTCAAGGATATTGGCCAAATGCTGCTGGGCAAGGTGAGCGAAGCGTGGCTCCTTGCCTGATCTGCGATGTAGTGCGCAGAGCGGGATGGTGTGACACTTCGGGAAATGCATAGCAAATTTGGCGTTGATCCGGACGATCAGTGATTATGACGTGTCTGTTGTGTATCGCTGTGGGTCCAAATAGTGTGCTGCGTAGTGCTTCTCGTTTCTTCGATCAATCGTCTACTTAATTGACTTCGTGTTTTGCATCACAGGTGTGTGTAAGTGTGGAATGGAAGGACGGAAGGATGGAAGGATGGATTGCGTGGCGTGATAGAGTCGCACTTGCATCGCACTGCTGCGCCACGCTTTCGCTCATTTTGTTGTTGAATAGTTTATTGTCTGGCTTAACTAGGCCCGACATTTCTTCGGCGCTATTCCAGAAGGAGAGCCACCAGTCTGTTTGTTGCTGCTAGCCTTGGCCTTCTGTCATCCACCGCTTGTACAAGTATTCCGTTCCTGCCCCACTGCTGGAGGAACCGGCTTCTCGTCCCGGCATTTCTCTCTGCCTCCCTCAACGCTGCAGCCACTGTCATGCGTGTCATAGCTGCACACCTTCCGCATACTGCGGCTAGACAATATACTGCTTTGTTGAACTTGGTGTCGTTTCGCGTCAGCCAGATGGCCCTGAGCATGTTGCCGGTTAGTGCGCTCCACACTTCCCTCCCTTCTTTCTTCAGTCCTTCTGGCCAACCGCTTGCGGGAAGACCGCGCTTCACTGCGTCCCAAGTTAGCTCTGCTGCGTTGAGGTGGAAGTTCGGCCATATCAGCTGTGCTACTTTGACCAGCGCACGCCACGCCCCCTGTGCGATGGGGCACAGTCCAAACAGGTGGGTCACGCATTGGGTCACTCCGCACACGTCGCATAGGTGGATGCTTTCCACGTTTGCCACCCGTCGCCGTAGGCGTTGCCCGGTTGCCAGGCCGTCGTGGATGAGCAGCCACCAGAGATCCGTGGCACGCCTGTCCCTCCATCTGGACTTCAGGCCCTGCCAGAACCTTGCAGTGCTGCTTCCAGGTACTTCTGCTATAAAGGCGTTGGTTGTCGTCTCGCGTTCATCCAGCGGTTTGGCTCTGCTGGTTGCGTGTGCTGTGTAGAGCCGCCGTGCTGAAGTTTCTTTCAGGCGCAGCTGTTGTGACTCGCCTGGCAGCTGTACTCCCAGAAT
>QZWT01000132.1:0-29840 GCA_004114315.1 Cochlonema odontosperma | reverse complement strand
TGGTGGTCGATGTGGTGGTCGATAATGGTGGCTGGCGTAAAAAAGCACCTGCCCTTAATAGCTAGGCTACATGCATCTGTTTTGCATGTGGTCCGCCATGGAGACTGAGGCGATGTCCTCGCTGCAGCAATGCCCTCGCCACGGCACTGCTGTTGTGGCTGTGAAGAGGAACAGTGCTGCTATTGCTACTGCTGCTACAACTGGTATGGGCCATGGCACTTTGCAGATGTGTGGTAGCGGTGGTGGAGTCGCTGGATGCACACGTCTGGTGTTCTGTGCTGCGCATGCTGATGCGGATGGACCACGGGGTGGCGGGTAGCAGTGGTGCGCACGCTGTAGCCATAGCCAGTGCGTGGATCGATCCTTCTCTTTACATGCACCACACAATCAGCAGCCAACCCCTGTCTCCCTCGTTGCTCTGATGTGCCACGCCAAACACTCACAGCCCGTGTGCAGGCTACGCAGCGAAAAGGTGTCACGTGCGTGCGGTGGGTGCCCGTAGCCCGCTCGGACTTAGCGCCACCCTAACACCACTGCCACCGCTGCCACGATGCGTCTCGTCTCCACGCTCGCGCTGCTGCAACTGGCGGTGCTTGTTGCTGCCACGCCTGTCAATAGATCCAACACAGCCACCACACCCGTACACCACGAACACGGTGTCTCCACCACGAGCAGCACACCACCACCACCACCGTTGCGCACTCCACCGCCCATCCTTCTGTCCGCACGCGAAGTGAATGAGATAGCCGACCTCTTGCTGAGTATAGGGAATGTGAACGTCGTGGACTACGGAATCAGGGAGTGCCTGGAGAAGAGACTGCCTCCTGGCACAAAACTGGGAGGCACTATCGTCTCCAACGAAGGAGGACCTGACGTGTGGCAGCCGAACATTGTTGCCGATCTGTCGAAAGATGATCGGGTGGGCAAAAGCGAGGGAGCCATGTACTACATCAAGGACCTCATGAGCTTTTCCATCAATCCTATGTTTCATGGATTCGCCAGTAGTTCAAGACGTCAGCCCTACCCCGCGAAAATGGACATTTCTGCCACTGTGCTGCCATACCTGAAACTGGCACCAGACGTGTGGCTCAAAGCGCTGCACCATGCTGACGAACTGTGCTCTAACTGTTACAGTGTGAGCATGGAGAGACGCGCCTCCGCCCGCCCCTCCAATAGCGGGGTGCTTGTTCATGGAGACAAGCGACTGACGCTCTACTTGCCCACACACCCGTACACACGGTTCATCTTTGCCGATCCACACAGCTACCCCTACACTTCCCCCTACCTTGCTGAGCTTCTGAACCATGGTGCCTTCCCTCTCGCCTCGCCCGATGACATAGTGCGTGTGGGTGCTGTGCATTTGCTCCATATTTCAGTGGAAAACAATAATTACGCATGGTCAATTGCTGGGCTCCTGACGAGACAACGACCGCAGACGTGGGAAATGTCGTCGCTGAACACCATCCCTTCCCCCAAGGAATTCGACAAGTATAGAGAGAATACCAAGAACAATCGCTTGCCACGCAATGCAAAATGGTCCCTCCCCACAGACGACGACATCATTTCCGCGCACTTCCGTCTGTCGATGGCATTGTTCTCTCGCACAAGCTACAATGATTATCACTTTCGGATCATAACCGCCATCATACACAGAATGGAGAACTTCACCATCCCGGATGCCGTGGTGCTAGTGGAGGGTTTAAACAAAAGTGCTGATCTCGATAAGCGGTGGCAGTCCCTCTTGAATCCTGAAAAACGGACTGCAATCTGGATTAGAGAGGAGTATCCAGGCACACCCTTGGAAACATACAGCAGTGCAGACGACTTTGTCACGCGGTTCCTGGTGCCGAAGCTGGAGGAGTCGCATCGTCGCCTCACGCTATCAGTACCTCATATGCTGCTAACGTGTGAACTGGGGCGAATGCCGGGAGCAAAGCCGCGTCGTGAGATGGTCCTGCAGCTTGACTACATGAGAGTGATTGCCGAGTGGATCGAGCGTGCGAAGAACACGCCGGTGCTGAAGGACTGTCCAGCGTTTATGGCGATCATACAGCCCAGAAACATGCAGAACATGGGCAGCGTGGTGGCTAACAAGGAGGGCTGAAGACGGTGTGGCTGTCTGGGTGGTCTGCGTCTCTGTGCAGGTGTGGATGCAGGTGTGGATGCAGGTGTGGATGCAGGTGTGGATGCAGATGCGGCTATGGATATGGATGCAATGTGTACATCACAAATGTCAGCTGACTTATGCTAGTCTGTGTACACACAAAATAGAATAGTGCTGTTTATCCACCTCTGTTCACGTTTGTCTATGCGTGTGTGTCTGTGTGTGGCAACACCGAGCGCACTGCTTCATCCACCAAACACACCGCTGGCTAAAGAGGGCACTGGATGCCACTCACCATAGACGCATTAGGCCACACACACAGTCGTACGGCAAGAGGGTCCCAGCATTCTTCGCCGTGCAATGGAATCAGGCGGGGAAAGAAGCCTGCTGCCGCTCTCCCAACACGTCACAGAACGCGCCCTCTGCAATTCACAGCATGGATTTAATCAAAGCCACACAGGCATACATCGACAAGATGCTGGGAAAGCTGCCTGGCATGAAAATCCTTCTTCTTGACACAGAAACGGTGCGTCGCACACGGCCCCACAGCCCCGTCCAGAGGAGAAGAGCTAACACGCGTGTGGTGCTGTCCACAGACGGCCATTGTCTCTGCTGCTTGTACGCAATCCAGTCTTTTTGAACGAGAAACGTATCTGGTGGACCTCGTCACCAACAAGCAGCGCGACAAGATGCGCCACCTGAAATGCATATGCTTGCTGCGTCCGGATCCGACCTCGGTGCAAGCACTTATCGAGGAGCTGCGCACCCCGCTCTATGGCGAGTACTATATATGCAAGTGGCCTGTGTGTGTCTGGTTTCCCCGCCCTTACCAAGACAGATTTCACGCATATCCTGAAGAAGCTGGTGATCGAACGGTTGGCGGAGGCTGACGATCAGGAGGTGGTGCGCGAGATTGAGGTATGGAGTGTGGGTGGATGGGTGCTGCACCAGTGCATACACGCGCACGAAGCGATCATCACCGCTGCTCGACGACTGGTCGGCTCGCTGGATGCCTGACTAACTGACTGGGTAGGAGTATTTCATTGACTATATACCATTGAGCACCGATTTCTTCACCTTCAACATGAACCCCGAGCAATATCCATTGTATTCCGATTCCATCCACACGTGGAATCCACTTGCACTACGCCGCACACTCGAAGGACTCAGCTCCGTCTTGCTCTCGCTGCGCAAACGCCCCTTGATCCGATACGAAGGCATGAGCGCCATGGCCAAACAGCTGGCCGATGAACTAAACGTACGCACCCTTCTTCCGTCCGTTTGCACCACAGCCTGTATTCGAAAAAGCGTCCCTTGCTAGTTTCGTGTGCCTTGTTTCGCTCATCGCTATAGTATTTGATGCGAAACGAGTCCCAGCTGTTTGATTTCAAACGCGACGACACACCCCCCATCCTGCTGATCCTGGATCGGCGCAATGACCCGGTGACGCCACTGCTTACACAATGGATCTATCAGGCGATGGTGCACGAGGAGATTGGCATTGTGAATGGGCGTGTGGATCTCGCTAATGTGCCAGACATCCGGTCCGAGCTGAAGGTAACGAAGGCGCATTTCCTCGGGTGCAATACACAGGCATGCCAGCAGAATAACCAACACCACCACCCCCTTTTCCTTTTCGACTATAGGAAATTGTCTTGTCTCCGGACCAAGACCCGTTCTTTCGCAAAACAATGTTTCTCAATTTCGGGGATCTGGGAGACTCCATCAAGAGCTACGTCAATGAGTATCAAGCAAAGACCCAGTCGTCCATGAAGATCGAGTCGATCGGAGATATGAAGCGGTTCGTAGAGGAGTACCCGGAGTTCCGGCGGTTGAGCGGCAATGTGAGCAAGCACGTGACACTTGTGGGCGAGCTCAGCCGGAAAGTGGATGAGCGAGGACTGCTTCGTGTCAGCGAGCTGGAACAAAGCCTGGCGTGCAATCAGTCTCATTCGTCAGACCTGAAGGTAGACGAGCAGCTTTTTAAGCACGGGGTGGCTCACAGCGCATACAACGTCGTGTGCACCACCGTGGTAGACTTTGCGAGACATTCTGGCCGACACGGACATACGCCTGGACTCTAAACTGCGTCTGGTGCTGCTGTATGCGTTGCGCTATGAGAAAACCGTGGGAAACGCCGTGCAAGAGCTACAGACTCAGCTCTCGAAACTCGGCATATCAGAGCAGCGCTTGGCAGTACGTCTCGTTTCGTTTCTGCCAAATGCTGTCTATTGTCGTTGTAACCCGCTGAAACAGCTGGTGAATGACCTTATTGCCATTTGCGGTGCGGAGCAGCGTCAAGACGACCTGTTCAAGAACGAAAATCTGTTCGCGCGTGGTCGGAACGTGTTCAAGGGACTGAAGGTAGCTGCCCTTCATCATGCTATAGCGGTTGCTGATCAGTGGTGTAGGGCGTGGAGAACGTGTATACACAGCACACGCCGCATATCGTCGAAACACTGGATCTGCTGTTGAAGAACCGATTGAAAGATACGAGTTATCCGTTTGCCGAAGGCGTGTGTCGCGACAGGTATGTACCGGGTGACGAGCGCCGATCGAGCACCCTGCGCTACTTCATCTCCTGTAGGCCACAGGATGTCATTGTATTCATGATTGGCGGCGCGACCTACGCTGAAGTGAAGCATGTGGCGCAGCTGACGCCAACGCAGCCAGGGCTTCGGATGATTTTCGGAGGCACCACGGTACACAACAGCACCAGGTACATGCTACGTGTGGGCTTGTGCTGACACACGCACGCACACGCACACGCACGCACACACACACACACAGTTTTATGGCTTCCATGATGGACGCAGGCGCACGCATTCCGCGTGGCGTAGCTAGCCGCCAAGCCACGCGTCGCTCTAGATAGGACTGCTGTCGCTACATCCCTTTGCTGGCAATGCATCGCTTTCATGTATTGTACGTCCTCAACACGCTACACATTCTCGTTTACTGCCTTGTGGCAGTGTCTGCCATTTTGAATTGTTTGAGGGCGGACTTCTCTGACGTGGTGCTCAACATCTATGTGATGTAGGAGACCTGCTCGCCCACACTCCGTACGATGCTAATCGCCAGCGCGCTTGCCTGCGCACTGATAGCCAACGAGGTCTACTCACCGCCAATCGTCCAGAAATACTTTGCCTTCTACCAAACTTATCTTGGCCGTAGTTTGGTGTTGTTGTTGTATGTGCCAGCGCTGCTCCTCATCCCCTCCCCACCTCCTCTCCGCTCACTCACCTGCATGGAACTAGCTTTGCTTGTGCCATCTTGCATAGATATGAATTCCAAATGGCTTCTGCAATTGCTGCGCTAGTGCTTGCAGCAGTGTGTGGCATCCTGTTCTTTGCTCCTGCCCAAGTGCCGCCACTGACCAGCGTGGTGGCTACTCGCGCGCTGCAGCAGGAAACCGCAGAGACGGCACAGAAACGACAAGAGCAGTTCCGTGTGCAGGAGCAGACCGATGCGATCCGTCAGGTTGCGCAGAACGCAGCGGCAGCATCTGCGTCCAATACCACCGTCAATTACGCTGGTCCGTCGGGGGTCCATGTCCCAGACCCGCTGCTGGCTCAGGAGAACGCGACGATTCATGACGACGTAGACGATACAAACGAAGTAGAACAGCGTGTAGACGGAGTTTACAATATCAACCCTTCTAGCTGATTGCTTGGGTACTTTAATACAGCGGTGCGTAAATTATGTAAAGACAAGGTGCAGCGCGTGGCGCGATTGTTGTTGCACGCGCACTATGCCACCCCTCAGCAATAGAAAACACGTCCCCAAGAAGGCCCACATAAAGCCCACACCGCGCAAGTCTGCAACTGTGGGTAGGTATGTGCCAGCTGGTGGCACCGCATAACAAGAGCTAAGCCAACGAGATTGATGCCATCTTTTCGGGGAAGCCGGTAGCCACCGCGGTTGCTGCACCAAAACCAGTTGTATCGAGCACCGATAACGAGCCTCAAACGAAGAAGAAGAAGAAGAAGAAGAAAGCAGCAGCTGTGGATGACCAGGGACAGGAGGTGGGGGTGGGGGTGGAGGTGGAGGTGAAGAACGTGAAGGAGGCGTTGGGAGATGCACCCGCAACAGTTGCCAACAGCGAGACTATAGTATTCTATGAGCACAAGAAGTCGATGAAAGATCGTAAGCGACGACTGGCGGAGAACGACCAAGACGGGTTCTCGGACTCAAGAGGCGTGAGTTCAAGTAAGTTGTGTGGCTGCGTGGTTGTGCGGATGTATGGACACTGTGACGAACACACGCAGATCGGTTCACCGATGACGGTTTGCCCATCATTGACGCCAAAGAGCTGCACATTGGAGAGGGAGGAGGTAAGTGTCTTTGCCACTGCGTGACACGTGTTTTATATTGGGCATAGATACGGATCTGTGTCCATTTGACTGCGATTGCTGCTTCTAGAACAGGTGCAGTCGCGGTTGTGTGTATTTGCTTCTGCATAAAGTGCATTCGACAGAGACGTGTTGACAATTCATGCCCACAAAATAACTTGATGTATTCTATGTGTGTTAGAATTCACTGCGTGCCCGGTGATGGCCACGACTGCGAAGTCTTGCTAGCGGATTCGCTGAAGCCGAAGAGAGAGTGGATGAGGCCGCATTAGCTGTGGCGGTCGCACCGCCCACCGAAGAGCCAGTAGCCGCTGCAGCAGCTTCCGGTTTTCCTCGAAATGCGTCAATCGACATCATTCGAAGTAGTCGTTTGACAAACTCAGAGCCGACATACTGGCCAAGATCTTGGCGCTTCTCCCGTACCGTTTTCAGCCGCACTGGCGACGACTCCGCGACAGGACCCGTGATCGGAGTGTCCGGTTCCGGTAATAGATAGACGTAGAGGAACTCGAGACACTTAAGGCGAACGGATTCAGAAAGATCCTTGCGTTTCAAGAGTGTGGTGGTGAGCGCCAGCCCGCCCAGCTTTTCAAATAGCTATTTGTCGCGTCACACGCGGTGTCGGGTGTCAGTGGCGATGCGACACGACCACCAGGGATCCACCTACACGGAGATTCACGCTTGCATCCACCAGAATCAACTGCAAAGTCTCCAGCAGTGATATAAGTACTTCCGGGTTTTTTTCATTATAATAAGTCATCAATAGCTACAGCTTAGATCAGCCGTGCGCAAGGGAGAGTACACGCTGTGGATGGAAGGGAGGGGAAGGGAAGCGTGGAAGAGTGCACATACTTTCATTTCAGGCACGGACGAGAAGCGACCACGGACTTTGGGCTGTAGCAAGCACAGGCCTTGGATCAGAGCTAGCGAACGTAGCGTTTCGTCGGCGGTTGCCTCACCGTTCCGCTCTAGCATGCAGCGTTGAATGAGACACATGCACACACACACACAGGACGAACACAAACACACGTACGACGTCCGGTCTTGCTGTGATTGACGGCCATCGCTTCCAGCACACAGCTAAGCACTACCCAATGTGCACGCATGTATCAGTCAGACAACCCTGTCCATGCTCGCGCACTCCCCCCCTCCTTCCCTCCCTCCCCTCCATACGACGCAGCCTGCCTGCCTGCCTACTTACCATCCAGATTCACTTCTCGCTCAGCACGAGCAAAAAGGTCCGCGGATACAGCGTTGAACTGCGAAGCGTCGCGGTATGAGTGCAGCTGGCTAAGCAAGCGGATAAGCCCGGTAAGTCCGTCGACTCTGCGAAACGAGAACTTTGATTCAAGCTACACACGCACACACGCCAGATCAGTCGGGAATACAGCACAACATGGCAGAATAAAACATTGTCGATGCACAGCTCTATGGTTTGGCGAACGGAAAGCGACGAGAGCGACATGTGCGGGTGTGGAGAAGGTGGTGTAGGCGTGTTTCGGAGTGTGATTTGAGGGAAGCGGCTGGCACGCTGCTACGCAATGCTGTAAATGAACCAACGAATCGTGTAGCCGACCGCCCGACTCGATCTCACATGCCCGCTAAGAAATGCCAATTGTTTATTCATACACTCGGTGTCTACAATCATATCCATTCCGTATCCTCGTCCAGATCCATTGCTTCCTCATTGCTCAGCTTGCGCTTCTGCGACACCAAGGATGTTGGTGTGTGCTGTACTGCGCCGTCTTCATTCTCACCGACAGTGGTGGTGAACACAAACTCCCCGTCCAGGTCTGCGTCAATGCATATGGTACTGCCATCATGTATTGTTCCTGCCACCAGCAGTCGGCTGACCTCGGTAACCACGTGTTGTTCCAAATAGCGACGCAGAGGTCGTGCTCCGTACATAGAGTCGTATGCCCGCAGAAGCACCGCGTCCACAGCTGCCGGGGTGAATTGCAATGTCACACGACGTGCTGTCTGTAGTCGCTTTGCAATCTGCTTCATCTGAATATCAACCACTTGGCGCAAGTGTGCACGTGTGAGCGAGGAAAACACCACCATATCATCCAGTCGATTCAGGAATTCGGGCCGGAAATGGCGTTTGGCCTCGGCAATGACAGCCGACTTGATGGCTGGCGTGATGTGGCCGTCAGATCCAGCGACAGATGCTGCCGCTGCTGCAAGAATGTGCTGCTGGCCGAGATTGCTGGTAAGAATGATCACCGTGTTGCTGAAGTCCACCACCCGTCCGCGACCGTCGGTCAATCTCGCATCGTCCAGCACTTCCAGCAGTACGTTCAGCACCTGCGGATGCGCCTTCTCCACTTCGTCCAGCAGCACCACTGTGTATGGTCGTCGGCGAACCGCTTCCGTCAACTGACCACCCTCGTCATGACCGATGTAGCCAGGCGGTGCACCAATGAGCCGTGAGACAGAGTGGCTTTCCAGGTATTCCGACATGTCGATGCGCACCATGTACTTTTCGTCGTCAAACAGTTCGGCTGCCAGTGCTTTGGCTAGCTCGGTTTTGCCGACACCGGTAGGGCCGAGAAACAGGAAACTGCCTGTGGGCTGGTGTTCGCGGGAAAGACCGGCGCGACTACGGAGCACAGCATCTGCTACCGCGCGAATGGCCTCCTCCTGGCCCACCACGCGCTCCTGAAGACGTGTTTGCAGTTGTAGCAGACGCTCGCCTTGTCCGCGTGAGAGTCGCTGCACTGGAATGCCGGTCCACCGCGCAACCACCTCGGTGATCTGTTCTGGGCCCACTATCTCAGAGATAAGACCAGGAGCATGCGGTGGGGCGTCATTGTCGGCAGTGGTGGATGGCTCTGACGCAGGCAACTCCGCGTCTGGATTGTTCTGCAGCTCCTGTATGCGACGCTCTAGATCGGGGATCGCATAGTATCGAATGTCTGCAGCCTTGGTCACATCGTAGCGTCGCTCCGCCTCGCCTGCTTTGTGCTTCAGTTCCTCGAGTCGCGATCCAAGCAGACGCAGTTCGTCGAGTCGTCCCTTTTGCATGCTGTACTGCATTTGTAGCGGTTTCATCTGCTCTTCAAGCGAGGATATTTCCGTGCGTACTTGTGTGAGCCGCTGGCGCGAGGCGTCGTCCTTTTCTTTTTCCAGCGCAGCTGCTTCCACCTGCAACTGCAGATGGCGACGCTCAAGCTGGTCGATGATTTCGGGCTGCGAGTCTAGCTGCACACGAAGACTAGCACACGCTTCGTCCATCAAATCGATTGCTTTGTCAGGGAGGAAGCGGTTGGTGATGTAGCGGTGCGACAGTTGAGCGGCAGCTACCAGTGCAGCATCGGTCACCTTGACACCATGGTGATTTTCGTACTTCTCTTTCAGACCACGCAGAATGCTCACAGTATCAGGCACCGACGGCTCTCCCACCTGCACTTGCTGGAACCGGCGTTCAAAAGCAGCGTCTTTTTCGACATACGTGCGGTACTCGTCCAGAGTGGTGGCACCGATACACCGAAGTTCACCACGCGCCAGCATGGGCTTCAACAGGTTAGCAGCGTCCATAGCACCGTCTGTCTTCCCCGCACCGAGCACCAAGTGGATCTCGTCAATAAACAGGATGACGCCGGTTTCCGAATCACGCACTTCCTTCAGTACGGCTTTCAAACGCTCCTCGAATTCACCGCGATACTTAGCACCGGCGATCAGCGCACCCATATCCAAAGCAAACAGACGACACCGCAAGCTGACAGGTACGTCGTTGCGCAGAATGCGCTGAGCAAGCCCTTCCACAATCGCGGTCTTGCCCACCCCGGGCTCACCGATCAAGACAGGGTTGTTTTTGGTGCGGCGCGCAAGCACACGGATCACACGACGAATTTCATCATCACGCCCAATGACCGGATCGAGTTTCCCATCGGTCGCTTGTTTCACGAGGTCAATGGCGTATTTGGAAAGCGCGTCGTAGTTGTCTTCTGCCGTGCGGGATTCAACGCGACGCGAGCCACGCACCTGCTGGACAGCGTGGTCGAGTGCACGCGCGTCCACACCCGCTTCCTTGAGGATATGGGCGGTGTCAGGCACGTCCAGCAAGGCTAAGATCAAATGGTCTACAGCCATGTGGGTGTCTTTCTGCTGGCGTTGTCGTGCTTGTGCGCTGGTGAATAGTTTTTGTGTGCCGGGATGGAGCGAAGGCTGGGCGGGAGCAGGATGCTGTGCGGGTAGCCGCACCAAGTAGCGCCGGAAGGCACGATCGACGGTGGTGACATCGGCACCGCATTTGGAGAGTGTGTTTCGGAACAGCCCGTCGGCATCCTCCAGCATAGCTATGGCCACATGGACAGGGTGGACCTCGGCGTTTCCGTATTCGCGAGCAAGTTCATACGTGGCAGTGATGATCAGGGCTGATTTGTCGGTCAGCTGCTCTGGATTGAGCGACATGGTAGAATGGAGACAAGCGTGCGGAGTCGCGCCTGCAGCGTGAATAAATCATGCGACAGTGACGTACACCGCAGCAGCGAGAACCGTCTCGATCGTTCTCCATTGTTCTTTGGCTTTGGCCATGCGTGCCCACACTGGCACACGCCATCCGCGGGAATACACGTCTTTTGGACGACTACGCGCTGGTCGTGTAGACAATTGTTTGGCCGTGGGTGTGGGTGTGCCTGTTGCTGCAGTGCAGTGCAGTGTGGGGATAAACGGACAGCGTGCTGCAGGTTGAACACAGTGGCAACGGATGTCACCATCTCACTTGTCTCTACCGATAACTGTTGTGCGCACAAGTGCAACACAGCGTAGGACAGATTGTATGCGTTCCTGTTTGTCGTGGCGCACTGCTCAGACACTAAGACTGGAGCGCACCCCTTGCGGCATACACCTGGACTGAGCACAACACGTTCAGTGATAGCAAACAACAAGAATATATTTACTATTCCACAGCATCAATACACAATAGATAGACGGGCGCGTCAACACTGAATGACTAAGTCGTCCTACACACAGTGGTTAGCCACCAGTGCCATTGTAACAACACGCGCGATGTGCAGGCATGCATGCATTCAGAGAACCATGTCTCGTCATCCACACATCGTGTGTGTGTCTGACGGCAATTCCTATCGTTGTAATAATGGATTCATCTCATCACCATGTATGCACAGAGCAACATACAAGCACGAAGTAGCAGCAGCGCACTACACTTACATTCAATGGACAACGTACGCTTTAATGCAAAACAAGAAAGATGCCTACAACGAGGATTAACACGGACCATCGGAAGACGCGTCGTGTGACAATCTCTTCGTGGGGTATGCTCAGACATCCAAGGAAGGTCAATTGACTGCCGTCACTAGGCGATGAAGCCTTTAGGTGGAAACTGCGAAGTGGAAACAACAAGTATCATCCTTGCATACCCCGGAAGAGATGGCCACACGAAGGGGGGCGGGATGGACGGTACCTTCTACTCTGCAAGACCATCAGTACGTGTGTGGAGGGGGGAGAGGAAGGAGAAGGAGTGTGTGTGGTGTATGATGCAACGTGATGTGTTGTGTCAGATGCGATATACTGGCAAGTATACACGTAAAACGTGTGGTATTTCCTCATGGTCGATAAGAGAAATAATTGAAGACAATGATATGCTTCATCACACACAACAACAGCAAGCGAACAGACATACAGACAAGCAGACGAACAAACATACCCAGGTAGTACGGACATCGGCGGGGCGAGGAGCGCGTTACAACAAGAAAAAGAGAGAGAAAGAGAAGAGAAGGACAGCGAAGAGGTGACACGGCGCGGTGCTTTATAGTTGTGTGCAGGGGGTCACAGACTGCTTCCAGCACTTTCCACCGATTCAACCGTCCCACACGCTCCCGCCATGTCCACACCATGCAGACGCCGCCTGATGCGCGACTTCAAACGGCTGCAGAGCGATCCGCCAGGGGGGGTGTCGGGGGCGCCGTGTCCCGACAACATCATGCTGTGGAACGCGGTGATCTTTGGTCCAGGTGGGTATCCGTTCCTGCGATGTGCGCGACTGATCCATCCCCTCCACCGCGCACACAGAGGACACCCCGTACGAGGACGGCACGTTTGCACTGACACTGTCGTTTGACGAGTCCTATCCGAACAAGCCGCCCACCGTCAAGTTCATCTCGCGCATGTTCCACCCCAACGTCTACAGCAACGGTGATCTGTGTTTGGATATTCTGCAGAATCGCTGGTCGCCGACCTACGACGTGGCAGCAGTGTTGACCAGTGTACAGAGCCTGTTGAACGATCCGAATGTCGGCAGTCCAGCGAATGTCGAGGCTGGACGGATATGGCGGGAAGAACGGCGAGAATACGTCAGGCGTGTACGCGAGACGGTCGAGGAGAGCTGGGGTGTGGCAGCGAAAAAGACCGCAGACTGAACGGGGAGGGCGTGTTGGATGGCATGGGCATGGGCATGGGCATGAGAGTGGACAGACAGTAGGTGTGTGTGTGCGTGTGTGTGCATGCTGTGACACAGACCGTGTGTGTGTGTGTGTTAGAGATGGATGCGGGGTGCCGATGAGGCTCATCACCTCATGCAATGCTTGTTGTTCGTATAGTGTGTGGATGAACGGGTGTTCTGTGTACTACTACGTGGCGTATCTGTGCGGCGGTGTGGTTGTGGGTGATAAGATGTGATGCTACATGTTCTTCCACAACAGACACACGTGTGAGATACAGAACAACCAGCACACCTTCTTCACACACACACAGTGCATCCACTTCCACTACTGTGCACGCTGTTGTCCATCCTGCAACACGAAATGCCCGCAACACGGGACAGCGGAGTGCGAACACGCCCCGTTAAACGCGATTTCAATCTAGCCCCCACTTTCAGTCACCGACTCCGCCGGACTGCTGCCTTTCTCGCTTTGTCGCCATTCACCGCCGTCATGCTCGCCCCCGATCCTCCCACGTCGCTGCTCGCTCGCTCTTCGCATCGCATGCTTCGCTTCCTTCGCCGCCGCTCCCGCCGCTCCTCCTCAGACGATGCTGGGAACCCTGCAAACTTCATCTCCCGCAACGGGCATCTCCTTGTCCTCAACGACAACCTGAGCAACATACCTCCCGTCACATCCCCCTTCGCAAAGGCCCAGCGTCCCCGTACTTCCTCCTGCGACAGTGCACTCGTCTGGGATTCTCCCATATTTGTTGGTACCTGCGCCCTCGCATACACCCACGTCTCGCTCATGCTTCCGCAGATTTCATCACTAAGCTTCCCTACGCATTGTCCCACTATCTCCTGCATTTCCTAGACACCTCCGATCTACTCAACGCCGACCAGGTGTCACGCGCATGGCATTCCGCCTGCAGTGACCCTATCCTTTGGCAGCATATCTATCTTCGCACCCCGCACTATCGCCTCTTCATGCCCACCGACCCTGTGGTCTCTCACGCTCCACAGTCCCGCTGCCTGGAACTCACCGCTCACGCCTCCCCCTCACACGCCCCGCCTGCCACCTGGCAACTGCCCGACTTCCCCGGCTACAAAGCCCTCTTCCTGACACGCACCGAGCTGGACCGACGCTGGGCAACCGGTGATCTGCGTGTCCGCTATCTTGACGGTCACACCGGTGCGGTGTACTGTGTCCAGTTTGATCGTCGGAAAATCGTGACTGGCTCGCGGGATCGTACCGTGCGTGTCTGGCATCCTGGCACGGGCCGTTGTATGCTCACTCTGCCCGCACACGCTGCTTCCGTGCTGTGTCTGCGCTACGACGACCGATGGATGGTCACCGGCAGCAGCGACGCCACCGCCTGGGTCTGGGAACTGCCTGGCTTTCGACGTCGCTGGCAGCTGTGTGGTCACAGTGCCGGTGTGCTGGACGTGTGTTTCGATCACGAACGCGTGGTGACCTGCAGCAAAGACTACACCATCAAGGTGTGGCGACTGGACGACGCAGGCCGGCTCGAGTACACGCTGACCGGTCACAAGTCGCCGGTGAATGCTGTGCAGCTGGCGCGTGGTCGGATTGTCAGTGCGTCCGGTGACGCCAACATTTTGGTGTGGGATGTGCACACCGGGCGACTGGAACGCACACTGGTCGGCCATCGCCGTGGGCTGGCGTGTGTGCGCTTCGATGGCCACACGGTGGTCAGCGGCAGTAACGACCATACCATCAAGATCTGGGATGTGGAGACGGGTGAGTGCCAACGCACGCTGCACGGCCACGAAAACCTCGTGCGCACCTTGTGGTTCGACGACCGCTGGATTGTCAGTGGCAGCTATGATCAGACGGTCAAGGTCTGGGACCGTGCCACCGGCACAGTCATACTGGACCTGCGCAACGGCCACGAAAGCTGGGTGTTTGATGTACAGTTTGAGGTGGGGCGGATTGTCAGCACGAGTCAGGACAACCGGATTGTGGTGTGGGATTTCAGCACGGGGCTGGACATGACGTACGTTGGCTGACCACCCTGCCCTCCTCCTCTCCTCTCTCCCTTCACTGTGAACTTTGTACTAGCCATGGTAGATTTGTATTCCAATCGATTCAAATACACATATTATAATTCCTTATGCAAGAAACACTGCGCGGGTACTGTTGTTCATCGCTTTGACCACGTGCAGCGCTGGAGCAACATGTGCATCGCGATTGGGAAAAGAGAGAGAGCGCGCGCGGGGGAGAGCGCGAGAGAGAGAGAGAACACCGCACCGCTGGACCCGCGTTCTCCATGGACACGCGTCGTGAAAAGACAAAGTACCTTACGCGCGCCCTATTAGTCCACCACCACATATGTGATTAACAGATACGATGCATATGTGTGGCATCATCACTGCCATCCTCCTTCCTCCTCCTCCTTCTTCTCTTCCTCCTTCTCGCTCACGCAGCCTTTGTCTTCGGGACCATGTTGCCACTTGCAGCAGCGGCAGCGTTGTTCTTGCCGCCCTTGATGTCCAGCACATTTGTCATCACCAGGACAATAAATATCAAGACCACCACGACCACCAGCGCACCCAGCAGGATCTGTATCTGGATGCGCCGCTTTTTGGCCAGCTGCTCGGCAGTGCGCGGGTTTCGCCGCGCAGCATCGGCGGTGGGATTGAATGACTGTGTGCGTGAGCGTGACGCCAGGGTGGGTCGCCGTGTGGCGGCGGGAGAAAGCCCTTGCTGGGCGTTGAAGATGTCGACACTATGGAAGGAAAGACGCGACCCCGCATCCATCGAAAACATTGAGCCGGTGGACTGTCGTTTCGAGTCTTGCATGGTGGTGGGGGTGGATGGAGGAACGGGTGAGCAGGTGAGCGACGCGGTGGTGAAATAAAACGATAGAGGAAGAACCAGCAAAGCGGTCAAGCATGGCGATTTGTGACAGTGCCAGCCCACCACAGCCTCAACCGTGCTTGCGTTTTGTGTGCGTTGTTGTCGTTGCTATTGTTGTGTAAGAGATGGTGCAGATGGTGCAGATGGCGTGGGTGGCGTGTATGGATCGGTTGTTGACGTGCAACAGTAGTTCTCTTGCAGAACGCAGTGCGCTTAACCACATCACTGAGTCGCACCACTTGCCTTACCCTTCGTTGCTGACTGGAATGGCCAAACCAAGGCTGCCGTCTTCACGCACTACGTGTTCCCTTGCCAGTGCACAGCTGTGCTTGGCCATTCTCCTGCTCACACTCTGTTCTCACAGCGTGCGTCTCTGGTAAAAAAAGTCTACCTAGCACAAGCGTGTCACCAGGTTTTCTCATTTCCGCGTAGTGGTGTTGGCTGTTGCATTTGGTCGCCTGTTGCTGTTGTTGTTGCTGTTGTTGCTGTTACGCCATGCATGTTCTACGCTCAGTGCAGATCTGTTTCACCAGCCTACTTGCTGTGGCACTTGTTGCCAATGCCATGCACGTCGCCACCACCACCAACCACCACCACCACAGCAACGCCGTCCACAGCCATGCCCATCTCTACACGCCTCCCATCTTCCCTGACGCTAGCGCCACTGCTGAGCCGCTTCCATCCATCCCCATCACGTACAACGACCGCCAGAGAGCCGTGATCAGCGTGCTGAACACTCCTATCACCACGTGCTACGATCTGATCACCGCAATTCAGCTGCTGCTCACACCACTCAACCCTGACGAGAACCACCTGTCAGACGGACGAGTGCTCTTTTACAAAGCAGTCGACATCCACACCGTCCACTTCACCAACACCATGATCACCAACTATATGCACCTCACCTTTTACGCCATATACCGCCATTACGAAAAAGACGGTATCAAGGATCCGACGAAATACACGTCCACAGAAGGCGCTGTATTCCGATACTTGCGTGTGCCACAGCATGTGTGGTTCGCCGTGCTAATACGGCTGGATCGAGACACGCGGATGAAGAGCCCGCAATTGAATCTACGAAGCCATTGCAGGTTTATCGCAGAGGAGTACAGCCCCATCACCGTCACCATGGACAGCGAAGGCGTGCCCATCCGGAGTGACAGTCATGCCACCCCCGCCTACGTCAACCACGACGCCTTCTACCTCTACTACGCGGATATACTGCCCATTCCGTCTCCCGTTCGCCAGATCGAAGCGCTTGTGCGGTGGCTGGGTGGCAGAGAGCACACACACCTTCCCGGCAAGTACCGCTACATCGGAAACGTACTCAGTATGTGGACGTGTTTCAAAAAGAAGTCGTACGCATCTTCGCATCTCAACCGGTACATCTCCTATTTCGACTACAAGCAGGGAGAGCAGATGTCGGTGTCTCAGCTGCTCGGTGACGCATGGCAAGACCGCATTGCATCCCACTTCCGCGCATTCACCGCAGCAGCAGCCGCGCCTGTAGAACAGGTGAGCCACTATGGCATCTTCGCAGCGCTCTACAAAACCGATCACTGGGCCGTCTCTGATCTGTTCTTCGTGCTACGGCGTCTGCATCACTATCCAGAAAGGTTCTTGGAAGAAGCCAACAGGGAGTTCAGTGATCTGGAGGATTCGGATTCAAGCGTGTTGAAAAGGAAGTTCAAAGACCAAGACGCCTTTGTCACCTGGCTGGCCAAACAGTGGATGAAAACCCGTGGCAAGGAGGAGATCAATCTGCCTAGCTGTCACTCGCTGTACGGCTGGCTCGAACAGTTTGCCACGCTTCCGTTCACGCATCTCAGATCGTACAACAAGATGCTCTCCATCATACAAACGGCCGCTGACCATAGACCAGCTTCAAAAATGCACAAGATCATCGCGTCCATCAGTCACGTCCATAAATAGACTGCGTTTCGATGGGCATAGTGCGTCTGCTGAAACGATACTGGGGTGGATGGTTGGTTGGCATAAATCGTTTTAGACCTCAAGTGATGCGTGCGCATGTATTTCCCATACAGCAGAGCCCTATGTACGATGATCGGCTAAGGACAAAGGCCAGCTGGTTGCGGGGTTGCATTGAGCCTTGTTGTGAAATGTCATGGCGCTCTGGTGCTGGGTTTATCGTATATAGTGAATCGTAGGCAGCTGCGTGATGACTCACCAAAAATCACACGCCTGCCTGTATACGAGAGGAGGAAAAAACTCCGCCCGTGCACCTTGGTCAAACACATGCGAAGGTGCACAGATACAGCATAAGCCAGCCTGGACAAGAACAAGCGCAAGTGCGACAAGAACAAGCTTGGTGTGCATGTCGGGAAGAGCGCGGCGACGGCGTGCCAGTTTGGGCCACACGCAGCATTGGGAAGAAGTGCGATGCACCGCCAAAACGGCTGGTGCTGCTCACTAAAGACCGCAGAACGAACATTTGTTTCGGATCTGGAGCTGAATGTGCTTCTAAACCATGCGATAAGCCATCTCAGCGGGTGAAGGCTGTTTTATCGTCCCGATGCAGTGGCCGTAGGGGAGCTACTCCGTTGTTCTATTTCTGTGCACTATAGTGTCTAAGACCGAGCGCAGAAGCGTGCGTGCATATCCCCTCCCTTTGGATGCATCAGCGCCAACAAATTGGCAGCAGCATTGACCCTGTTGTCTCTCATCTGGATCAGCAAGCCATCCAACTTCGCCCTTTCACTCGAAGACATTGATCCTGTGCCCTTCGCCTTCACTGCATTGAGCCGCATGCGCTCAAAGGCACGGTCGCTAGCGCGCTTTGCGATAAAGATAGCGGAATCCGTCATTGATCTCAAGGACACTATGCCTGCAGCATATTCCTTCACGATGACTCCAAGAGCTTCATTGAGCATTTTGACGCTATCAACTAACACCATATAGTACGTCATTTGAAAGAGAGGGGATTCGGTGAACTGCATCAGTGACATCCGGTCAAGGTGACGAGCATAGTACCGACTGGTGACCAGCAGTGCCTTAGCCTGGCGCTGTCTTTCGTTGCACTTGGGAACCCTCTTTTTGCCACCAGGCAGGAAAGCAAAGTTGTTGGTGGGATGGGTGGAGAAATCAACACCTGGCTTGCTTTCACCTCGTCGGCGGAAACCTCCTTGGAAAGCAGGGGTGAGCATGGAGGTGGGTGTGTGGTTCAGCACGTCGGCGGTCCTCTCCTCGCCCAAACCAAAGATGCTGGCGGGTGCGTGGTTAGGGTGTTGGCCATTCTGTTGAGGGTCGGTGGCGGTAATGGAGGCAGCAACGGTCAGTGCAAAGATGCAGGCAGTGAGTGAGAGATGCATGAAGTCGTCAGTGGTGAGGAAGAAAAGAAGTGTAGGCCACGTGGTAAAGGGCTAAGGAAGGCTGGACTTATAGTGACGCGGTTATTACGACCGACTGTTGCAGTAGTGGAGACAACAGCAGACTGATCATGAAGGAAGGCTGTGGTGGTGGCGGCGGCGGCTGTTGCGCATATGGTGTGAATGGCTGCAGAGGAGGGGAGAGGAAGTGAGCACACACATAGTCAGTGATACAGGCGTGTATATTAGGAAAAGGTGAGGGCCATATACCAGCTGTCTTAGCGCGTGGTTGCGTCACTTCCAGCATAGCTGATTGTTTCAGTTGCTACAAGTGTAGCAGCGGGGTGTAGTGAGTGCTGATGAAATGCGTGGTAAGCGGTGTGCTCATTCTTCTACAACAGGGCAACAGAACAGGCGACTACTAGCTTCTCTCGTAGGACACTTCCCGTCCAGAGCGGAGCATATATAAAGAGTATGATGGTATGAGCAAGCGAAGTCGTGCACCTCTAGACACACAGTGAGAGCCCGTCATCGATTAATACGAGAGGGCAATGCTCCAAAAAGCGTCGTTCTACGCTGCTCTAACGTACAGTAGTGTGAGTTCACAGATCTACAACGACCGGTGCGTATTCTCCAGTCTCTTCTTCGTCTTCCGTGTCGCTTTGATGTGCTTCGACTTGCAGCATAGACACCGTGGGCAACGTCCACCCGAATTTCTTGCGAACAATCTTGCGCAGTTTGTGCGCTTTGTCAACCAAGGTTTGCTTTGTGCTGTCCTCTAACAGGTGGGCATGGCGCACAGTGTCTCGAATATGGGTGGAGAGCGTCTACACAGAGTGGCACGACTAAGTTGGACACGACATCAGGAGGGGATGGAAAGTACACGAAGCATGACAGCCAAGAAGTTTTCCTCGTCGGTAATCTCGGCAAACAGGTCTACGGGGCATTCGTGGATCTGCGTGATGAGGATATCTGTCGGGTGGATGGTGGTAAGAAGAAAGATTGCCGTGCCACATACCGATAAATGCGGGAAAGAGGGAGTCTGCCCATCGCGGGTCAGAGACTGCATCTTGTGAGCGGCACATCAACTCAACCAGGACACGCCACTGCTGCAGACCAGCGAAGTTCTGTCCAAGCAATAAGCAGACGAATGCCAATTGGATTTCACCCATCAATTCCTGCCATGCTACGAAGGTGGTTGAGCGCGTGAAGGGGTGGGGGTGGGGGTGGGGGCAGGATTACAATGGCAATAGGATGTGTGTATGATGGAGGTGAGCAGCCAGCTCTTGTCTCTGGCGTGTTTTGTCAAGTCTTGTCCGGTGGCATGGGCGGGGAAGCTTTGTCGTAGGTCGACAAACGTGAATCCAGCTACGTTGGGAGACGCCAGACCAGGCACGTCGTCACCACTGGCCACAAGTTCACCGATGTTTTCGTCATGCGGAAGCACACGGTCAACCACGTTTTTCGATATGTGACAGGAGAGACGACACCACGTGCGGTATGTTTCTGGAGGAGCGAGCGGATAGGGGGCTAGGTGCTGGTCAAACACGCGAATGTCTACGGTGTCGCGTCAGCGATGAAGCCACAATGACCTCTAGATACTACCGTAGTGGTAGGGTTCGATGGAGACGGGATCGGCGTCCACCACCTGTTCTGTTTCTGCACTCCATCGCTTTACCAGGATCTAGAGCGACGCGTTAGTAGGGGAGGTGGAAGTGGTGTAGAAGTGCCTCTTTTGACTGGAAAGTATGAAAGAAACCAACACGCAAGCCCTGATTGCCATGTTTGTCAGGCACACTAGCTGTTCATGCTGACGGAGGTGGGTGGAGTGTACCTGAAGTACAGGAAGTGAACACCAGGCGGGATCATCTTCAGACCACGGAACAAAGGACCGGTGGTCCATGCATTGTAGTCAACACCGAATTCCAGAAAAGGGGGCGCGTCAAGGAGGACGAAGAACGCGCCAAGGTCGAACAGCGTGGATGCGGTGATCTGGTCCATGCTTCCGCGGTGAGGAGTCACCGCACTGCATCGTTATTTGTCCACCACCAGACATCCACACTGTGCAATGTTGACAAAGGTGTAGAACGCAAAGAACAGGTGGCACAGCAAGTGTCTTTATCTGTATCTCGGCAGGACACAACACAAGACCACTCTGTCCAAACGACCACATCAACCGTTGTGTTCAGCACAGCCACCCCCAACCACCACCCCTTAACGTTTCATTGTGAAGAAGGGGAACAGGATATTGGAATCGCCAGCCCACTGCGATGCGTGGAGTGGCGCACGACAGCAGGGCGTTAAGACATTCGCAGGTCTAAGCCGAGGCACTCTGACACCGACACAGCCCAAGACGCGGTTGACGCCGCGTTCGCGTAGAAACGCAGGCTGATCAGCAACACGGGAGAGAGTGGGCTAGCCGCATACGCAGCCGCAGCCAAACAACCCGCCCGCCTGCTCCACCCTCGCCTCCGTGTGTCGCGGTTTGTGGGACGCGCTTCTTCCCGCCATGGCCCACCCCGCCGCCGCCTTCCCCGCCGGCTGCCGCGTCGTGGTCCACACCGCCTTGGGTGCTCGTCACACCGGCGTCATCGACACCTGCGACCTGGTCGCCAACTACCTGGTCCTCATCACCGCCACCACCTCGCGCTACCTCCTGCTGAAGATCTCTTCCCTCACCACCGTCGAGCTGCTCGCTCCCGCCTCCCCCTCCTCCCCCTCCCCCTCCCCTCCCCTTGTCGACATCGCTCCCGTCAACATCCACCGTGTGCTTGCCGCAGAGGGTGTGCGTTGTCGTGAGCGACGTGACGAGTTGCGACGTTTGGGGATCGGTGTAAGCAAAGACGCCCAGGCTATTTTCGACGCGTTATCCAAAACGTATGTCCCCCCTCCTCCTCCTCCTCCCGACACCCAACCCATGTGGTCCCCCATCCCCTAGTCTGCCGTGTCGCTGGGCGGACAAGAAGATCGTTGTGTTGGACGAGGTGATCATCGAGCCTCCCTACGACCTGGACCATTGTCGGGCCTCTGCCAATGCGCACCAATCGCTACTGCGTGTGCGAAAAGTGGTCAGTGAAGAGAGGGGTGTGGAGATGCGTGTCCAATACTCACTGTGTGGGATGGGTGGCATGACAGCTGGAAGGCGAGCGTGTACGCTTAAAGCTATAGGCTCAGAGACATCGCGCCACCCTCACCCTCACCCCCACCACCCTATGAACATAAACACACTTACGCACACACTTGCATCTGTGAAAAGGGTGGCCTTGTATAAACACTCACTCGCTATCACATCAAACAACAAGACACAGCTGTACATCGCAAAAAAATGAAGCACCCCATCGTACCATCATACCGTCACCATCAACATCACCACCATCAGCATCAACATCAACATCACCACTACCACATCACCACCGTATCCACAACCACATTAGCTCATCCAGGATTACTATCATCACCGTGCATGCCATGCCATCACACCCTTCGCCGGTGCCATGTCATTCGCCACCATATCCTTGCCCAGTCTGTATGCAAACCTATGTTGCTGGTGCTGGTGCTGGTGATAGCGCTGCTGCTGCTGCTGGTGATGTGGTGGAAACATAAACGATGATAGGTCAAGCACATCGCTACGGCCTTCGTGTCCACACGGCCGGCATACCGGTACCGTCCACAGTCGGGGTGGCAACAATGCACTGGGACCCACCATGGTCGCCATCCGCGCACTGCTGCGCACAGGCGACGAGGCGCCGGAAGAAGGCGCGGTAGAGGAGGCAGAACAGAGAGATAATAGTGGAGAGGTCAGATCCAGTGCCCGGCACCCATCGCTACAGTAAATACCGCCCTGTGGGTAGTCCGCCTCAGCCAAGCGCTCTCATCCCGCCCACCAGCCAGCCAGCCACCCATCCTGCTGCATCCCCACCACCACACTCACCGAGGTGCGCTTATCGCAACGTGTACACCAGTCCAGATCCATCTAAACGCGATGATGATGATGTCGACAACGACGACGGGAATAATGGTAGTGACAAAGCGGATGTGGCGGATGTGGGAGCGGCGGTGACAACGATGTCCCGTGATCGCCGTGCAAGGGAGTTGCGGGGGAACGGCAGCCAAAAGACAGTCCAGCCACGGCTATTTGTAGCCAGGTGCGCACGTGATTCCACCCACATCTGCGCCGGTGATCCGGTGATCGTTGCATTGGATCGCCGCGTCACACAACGAAAGACGGGTGAGACAACGAGAAATGGCGTGGCCAGTAGGTGGGGCGTATATTTACTATGCAAAGCGTCAAAGTGTCCAGGATGCTGCCACAACGGGAAGAAGAAGAAAAAGAAAATGCTAAAAAAACAAGGTGTGGCACCCAGTGCCACAGCGGTGGTAGCATCGGTAGCATCGGTAGCATCGGCAGTAGCAGCAGCAGCAACACCAACCACCTTGCAACGGAACAGAAGGCGTGCACCGCCCTACATGACAAAAACCATGTTCATATCCATCAGGTGGCCCGTGCTCATCTGTGGTTTTTGGCTGTACCGACCACGCAGGATCTCTCGCATTCGACGAAGCAACTGTACATAGCTCATCCGTGGATTCTCGGAATTCGCCTGGATAAAGGCAAACGACATGGCACCCGTAGAGCCAAGGCCTTGCACTGTGGTGTCTGCCGAGGTCTGGGAGTCTTTGCATCTAACACGTCACGACGTGAGCACAATGACGCGATCGTAGCACAATCCGTACCCAGAAAACATGATCACATCGCCGTATGTGAACTTTGTTCGCTGTGCTATTTGCTGTGCTTGTTGTCCCGATGTCGCCATCTGATAACCTTGTCAGCGCCCATGTTGCAGTCCGTCTGCCATCTACCTTCACGGTGGAAGCGAGCGCTTTCACCGCACCCATCAGGTTCCTGGACAGATAGGCTTTTCCCACAGTGCCAGCCATGCTGGCCATATTCTTCACCAGCTGGTTCTTCACCAGCTGGCCGTCACTCTGGTAGACACAGGGCAGGTCCAGTGCAGTGCCCGAATGGCACGAGTCGAAGATGGCCGTGAGTCGAACACATGGCGGTAATGGTCGCACCATGATGGCATGCATTTCCTACACACATACACACACACACACATCAGCATGCCTGCCAAGAGTACCAGCGAAGCGAAAAGGCTGCCTACATTGTCGACAATCTGGCCTGCGCGAGCATGGTCGACCGGGTAAATCGTTTCATCCATTCCATCGTCCTCGTCTCCGTCCGTATTCGGCGCCTGCCCACCATGGCCCGAGAAGTGGAAGAAGAAGCTGTCGTTGGGCTGTGGCTGATGCACAAGCCAGTACATGCCCGCAATGATATTCGCACGCGTGGGCTGATGGCGTGGGTCGCGCGCGTCATCGGTAAGCACCACCATGTCGCACTCGCGAAAGTTGTGGAACCGCATCAGGAACTGTCTGATGTTATTGGCGTCGTTGATGCATCCTGGTGGTACGGTGTCACACACTGCAGAGCACCCGGAAAGCAGATGTACCTCTTAGCTCGTTGCGTTGTCCGCAATAGTTGATGCCTATAAGAAGCGCACGACGTCGACCCGTGCACAAGGACGGCTGGTAGTATGGGTCTGGAGCCTGTGGGTGATTCTGGATGTTCTGCAACTGTTGCACAGGCGGCGGTGGTGGCGGTTGGTTGCCATACACCTGCTGGATCGGCGGCGGCGGTGGCACCAGGCTGTTGTTGGGCGGCGGCGGTGCATATTGCTGCTGGTATTGCTGTTGCGGTGGAGGATAATATTGCTGCTGCTGCTGGTACTGCTGCTGCTGGTATTGCGGTGGTGGCGGATGCTCGTTCGGTCGCCGGCCCTGAGCGGCATTGTAAACCGCGCCTGGATAAGCCATGTCAGCTGTGGGATTTTCCTGCTACTGGTGTGACATCCGTACGAGTCATTCAGCAGGCCGCTGCCATCATTGGTATCATCGCAAATGCACCAAAGCAACACTGTCACACAGGGAACAAAGAATTGTTGTATTCAGTGACGTCTTGAGCTGCCTACGCACTCGTCAGATTACGAAAAAAGTGCACGAAATGGAAATATGCATCCAAAGGAGAGCGCGTCAAGCTTCCTCCTTTGTACTTGTCCAGCTCGGCGGCCCATGCCGCAGCGTCTGCACTGTCGTGTGCATACACCTTCAGCTGTAGAGGTGCGTGGGGGTGTTCTGCCGCCACTTGGAGAAACGCAGCCAACTGAGCTTTGATAGCAAGGCTTGGCGCTATCCATTGTCCGCCAAAAGTGGACGTATGGATGGTGGTGAGACCGTCTCTCACAACACCCGAGAATCCGTGGTAGGCATTCAAGGCAAGGATTTCCTCAGTCATCGCACTCTTCGCGGAGTGGACCCATTTTCCATCTCTTTGCTGGATCATCTCCGTGCTAACAAGAGCCAGAATGTTATTGCGACGTGCGTTCGCTCCACCGATGGTCACGCGGCGTCCGACTGTTGCTAGGGGGCCTTCGGTGAACTGCATCGTTCCATGGAACCCTTCGTCTACGGTCATCACATGGTCCACGCCACGGATCAGGAGAGGGGGCGGGCCCCTGAAGAACGCTTCATGACCATCTTGTTGCAGGAGGAATTGACGCACGTGAGCGAGTAGCGGCATTTCCATTGCTTGGATGTCGGTTTGGTCGATTTGGTGGTCGTTCGCATAGCCGTTGAAAAGGTTAGGGTCGCTAAAGTTAACTAGCACTTCGGTGTGGACGTCTTCCACCACTTTGGGCATTGAGGTATGCTCGATATCGACGGTGTACAATGCCGTAGGAGTAAGCTTGGCGTGAGGTCCATTGTGCCTTTGCCTGTATGAGCGATACGTCTTCACCAGCACGGGATGGTTTGGCAGGCTGTGGATGTAGCCCTGAGCCGACTGATAGATAGCTTTCTTCCTCGAATGGTGTGCAAAAGACAGGGGATACCCAACGTAGAGGTCGTGCGACAAGAGCTGCGCACTGTCACCGTCAGGAGAGCTGAGGTTGATGGAGGAGTCGAAGACCCCCGTCGACATGCAAAGCAGCACAGGCAGCAAAAGAAGGAAACTGTGCGAGAGCATGGTCGTTATGCGGCGATAGCGATTGAAGTGGCGGTAGTGGGCGGGCGACGAAACAGACGTGGTGAGCGCACGCAGAGCGGAAGGAAAAAAAAGCAAAGCTAAGCAGCAGCCGCGCCTGTCAGCCATTGGCAGTTTGAGGTTGATTTTTTGTCCCAATCAGCCCGCATACAAACGACCGCACAGCACCCAAGAAGGAGTCGTGGCAGATGTCGGATGTCAAACGCAAGCTGCAAAACAAAGAGTAGCCGTTTTGGAACGAAAACACGAAGTACAAACAGTTGTTAAGAGAGAGCGTTTCTAACAGACACAGCGCTGAGTTTGAACATCTCGCTAGCTCACGCATAGTTTTCCAACTGCATATCGTTCAGCCCTAAGTCTTCGTTCTGGTCGAATGTGCGTTCGTATTCCTCCACTGTGATGGCTGGATCCGGGTCTGGTGCGTACAAGTTCTGCAGATAGCTGTTGGCCAATGGGTCATCAAGAATAAGGGTACACGGCTGCAGTCCCTTTGACACCTGTATCGCGTGTTGTCGTGAGTAACAGCAATAGCAGCAATCAACAACGGCTGGCCACCGTGCTGCAAAAGGCGTTACCTTGTCCAGCTTCTGGAGGAAATTCTGAAACTTCGTTCGTCGTTCCTCGGTCGCAGAGTCGCCTTGGGCGAAGGGCACACGATGCGACAGCTCGGTGTACACTTCTGTCAGCAAACCCTCTATGGTGGTGAAGCGACCGCCGAGCGTGCCTGGAAAAAGGTCCAGGTCGATATCCGGGATCTTAAGCCCGCATGTCTCCGACTGAGAATGGTGGTGAGTGCAACGCGCATCGTTGGTCAAGGCTGCCTCACCTTGAGAATGTCCCGTGACAGATCCTCCATCTTGTCCATTCTCAAAACGATTCGCTTTCCAAACGTGGACACCGGCCCACCCGCTTTCACCTCGTTGCTTTTGTATCCGCAATGTTCACAGGCAGTGGACATGATGACCACCTCCTTGAAATACGGAATAGTCAGTATGTGCATCCGCGTCTCTGATGGATGCTGGCAGGCAGAGCAAGCGGCAGGAAAGTGCATCACTTCCGGAATCCCGTGTTCGTCTTCGTCTTCGTCGTCCGCGGTTGCGTTGGCTTTATCGGCAGGGGGTGTATCAGCGCTCTGTGCAGCCAGTGCATCGTCAGTCTTCTCCTCCGTGGCGTCTGCAGACGCCACTGTATAGCCCATCTTCTCATTCTGTTCTCGTGTCCGTTCATACACGCGAACCTCTAGCGCCGCGTCTTTCTCGGGGAATGCTGTGTCTTCGATATAACTGTTTCCCGAAGGATCATCCACAGTGACAGTAAACGGCTCTTTGAAGTTGGCCAATCCCAGCAGCCGTGCAATCACCGCCGCCAGTTTGTCGTGTGTGCTTGGGTCGGTGTGTTTCCGCACCGGCTGGTCGATGGACAGGTCGCTTGCCACATGCTGCACCAGGCCTTCAATAGTGGTGAGGTGGGTACGTGCACCCTTCTCGGACGGAGGAATATCCAGCTCCAGCTCTGGAATGCGGATTGTAGCATACTCCGATTGCACGAGCTGCCGATTTAGATCCTGGGTCGTGGCGCAACAGCGAACCGTTAACAAAGCGGATCCACACCTCGCTTTCACACACCTTATGTGCGGACACAGAGAGCGTGTACGTGCACCCACAGGGTTGCAGTTCACTTCCAGACTGGATCTCGTTGTTGCGAAAGCCACAGTGTGGGCACTCGAACGACATCAGGATGAGCTCACGGAAGTGGGGGATGCGCGTAAGGAGAAGACGCGTGGTGCCCTAGGAAGCAGTGAGTAGACCGGCAGAGCTGGCGGTATGCACATTCGAGCCGCATTGCATGCACAGACTCTCGATTTCCGTCACAGGCTGATCCGAGTCGAGGTCTGAAAAAACATCGTTGGCGGCCATTGCGCACTGTCCGTTTAGGCAAAGCGAAAGTGTGGCAGCCGCTGCTCGTGCCAGCCGGCTCTGCCCCTCGCCATAGGTGATCACTCTGCGATAGAATGATTTATTGACATGCACTGGTGGGCTGAGTGGTCGATCTCCAGTCGGTTGCGACATCCAGCATGCACCATGCGTTGGATGCCATAGAATGAAATGGAGGCACCATTGCATTGCCTATCTTGTTGCACAGGAATGGCATCCACATCCTGCACACAATGAAACATCGCAAATTGTGGCGTAACTGACGACATGCGAACCAGTCAATCGCCTGTGAGTGAGCGGAGGCTGTCTGAGAAGGCCATTCGCGCGATAACGTGGCAGTGTCACAACACCGCAACACCGCCACAACACAAGGCATGCTACCTGCATCAGCACCACCACCACCACCACCACCATCACCACCATCACCACCTGCCGCCACACTCCGTGACATTGTACACTGCCTCGTCACACGACCCGATACCTTCACTCCTCAAGACGCACACAACGCGTTGCAATGCCTGTTTGAGCTGACTCCCACTGCCACCACCGCTGCACTGGCTGGCGCCTTTCTCACCGCCCTGCATCTCACCGCACGCGACCAGGATCCTGTCATACTTGCTGCATGTGCACGTGCGCTGCGTGAACGAGCAGTGCCAGTGCACTGGCCTGACCGTGACCCGCGTCAGCGTGTGGTGGATATTGTAGGCACCGGCGGGGATGGTCACGACACCTACAATGTCAGTACCACCGTGGCTGTGGTGCTGGCAGGGCTTGGCGTCAAGGTCGTCAAGGTAGGCTGTCGCTGCCCTTCGCTCCTGCTCTCAGGTGGGGATACCGGTAAGGCATGGTTTGACAACAATGATATAGCACGGCAACCGCGCCTCCTCCTCCAAAAGTGGATCTGCTGATCTGCTGGAAGCACTGCACTGTCCCGTCACACAGCTGACTGCGGCCCATCACACTCAGCTGGTACCACACGCTCCTTTCAACTTCCTGTTTGCACCCACGTTCCATCCGGTGATGCAGAATGTGCGTCAACTGCGCCGTGATCTTGGATTTCCCACCATATTTAACCTGTTGGGTCCGCTCACCAATGTCGCATTGCCCACACACATGGTGGTGGGCGTGCGTGCACGCAGTCTTGGCATGGTGGTGGCAGGTGCATTGCGTGAACTGGGAGTGCGTCGTGCGATGGTGGTGTGTGGTCGTGAGGGACTGGACGAGATCTCACCCGCAGGCGTGACCGACACATGGACAATCACCGAGGGGAGCAGCGAGATCGTGCAAGGAGAACTGACACCCGCGCTGTTTGGTCTTCCATGCAGACCATTGTCCATGGTGCAGGGCGGAGATATACTAGAGAACGCGCGGCTGTTCGAATGCGTCCTTGCTGCGTCTGACGCCACGCATACGTCTGCCGCCCCTGACACCACAGGAACAGTGGCAGTGCACGATTGGGTGTGCATGAATGCAGCAGCCGTGCTGGTGGTGTGTGGCGAGGCAACCGATTGGCTGGAGGGCATGCAGCGAGTACGTGCAAGCATAGCGCGTGGAGATGCATGGCAATGCTGGCTGGCTTATCGCGACGCATGCACAGCAATGCTTGCTGCCACATAGGTGCTTGTGGTGAAAAAAGAACAATACAGTCAAACCATACAGATCCAAGCGTGCACGCATCTTACTGTGTTACGTGAGATGGGGTATACATCCACATCCGATGGGCTGTTTATCCGTGTGTGGGTGTGCAGACCACGCGAGC
>QZWT01000131.1:0-29883 GCA_004114315.1 Cochlonema odontosperma | reverse complement strand
TCACGTGACTGGCCTGGGCGTCCAGTCGCTTTGGCGTCCTGAAACGGCCACCGCCCGTCGCCGTTTAATTTCCGCCCACCATGGCCACCTACGCCCACTCCGAAAAGGACGCCCCTCACCCCGCCACCCTCGCTGCGCTCAACGACACCGAGGCTCACTTCCCTTCCATGCCGGAGAAGGCTGTCCAGCCCCTCACCGTCTACCAGGACGAGCTGGAAGAAGACAGCCCCATCGAGGCTGTGCGTGCCGTGGTGTCTAATCGTGACGACCCTACCCTCCCCGTCTATACTTTTCGTGTCATGGCCCTTGGTTGTCTCTTTACCATCGTCCTTTCTTTCATCAACCAGTTTTTTTGGTTCAGAGAAACCCCTTTGCTTATCGGCATCCTTGTGGTGCAGCTGCTGTCCTTTCCCCTGGGAAAACTATTGGCTCGGTTTCTTCCTGAAAAATCAATCGGCTTCGGCAGATGGAAGGGGGGACTGTGGACGCGACGGGGCCTTGCTCAACACACGTGTCGGTAGCATTGTTGCACACGACGCGTGGCGCTGACGTGTGGTGTGCGGGGACGTGGCAGGAGGAGGAGGAGGAGGAGGAAAGAGAGATGAGGAGGAGGAGGAAAGAGGAAGAGAAGGAGGAAGAGATGTCGACACGATGGGCGATGAACGGTGGCCGGCATCCTCTCCAACATGTCTGCAGTGGATGTTCTTGCATCTCCACCACTTCCACACGCAAACACAGCTTTGCATACGCACACACACCTGGTCTTTGTCCAGCACAGGAGTGCGCATACATGCACCGTCTCTCTGCGTGTATGCGGTTGTGTGTCACACGGTGGCATCACTGTTGAAACACTTTCGAACCGTAGTTCAGTTCGGTTCAGTTTGTTGCTGTCTTTGTTGCTGTCTTTGTTGCTGATCATCTTCGCATAACCACAACCACGAAGAATGGGAAGAAGGCGGCGGCAGCGGCGGGGAGGAAAGAGACCAGCACAGCCATCACACAACCACAGGGTCACGTGACTGGCCTGGGCGTCCAGTCGCTTTGGCGTCCTGAAACGGCCACCGCCACGCATGTTGGACGCAGACGCTACTTTCAGTGGCGCGGATCTGCTGAGCTCGGCACACGCGTGTCGCACCACCGCGCTCTTTGCCGTGCGGGATGCGTCGGGTGCGCTTGCGCAGTGCTTGGATGTGTTCCATCGTCACGCCATCTCTCTCTCCAGGATCCAGTCCCAGTGTGGTGCCAACACCGACCACTACCTGTTCTATGCTGACTTCCAGGCGACTGATCTTGCCCAGGTGGCTGCTTCCGAAACACCTGCGCGTAGTATTGACGCAACGAGACGTGCTAGGTGCAGCGTGTCGAACGCGACCTGCTCGCCGTGTCCATCTATGCACGCATACTCACCACCGGAGCGCACAACCCAGCGCACACGCTGTTTCAGTGCTCGCACCCGGTCATGTGGTTTCCACGGTCGCTGAAGGATTTCGATGGCTTTGCTGCGAATGTCATAGCCATAGGCCACGACCTAGGTAGCAGTGCTCTTCATCTCCCCTGCCTGCCTACTGCACTCTCACACACCTGTGTTAGCACCTGATCATCCGGGTGTCAACGACCCAGCATACTGCCTGCGTCGCAAACAGATTGCTGGTCTTTCCGCAGCATACACACACAGCCAGCCACTCCCCACCATCACATACACGGCTGAGGAAATAGCAGTGTGGGACACTGTGTACGTGCATTTAAGAGCACTGACCGAAACACACGCGTGCAAAGAGTACCGTTATGGCCTTCCCTTGCTGGAACAGAACTGTGGCTACGGAGTGGGAAGCATTCCCCAGTTGGCCACCGTGAACGACTACCTGCGTGGTGCGTGTGCTCTCGTGCATGCACCGACCAATGACCCTCTACGCGCACAGGTTGCACTGGCTTCCAACTACGACCCGTCACGGGTCTTCTGAGTGCGCGGGACTTCATGTCAGCCCTTGCCTTTCGTCTCTTCTTCGCCACCCAGTATGTACGCCATCCGTCCGCCCCGTTCTACACACCCGAACCGTATGTCGTCCCGTGCAATGCCATACATCCTCACTGTCTACCGCGGGGGAATAGAGATGTGTGCCACGAGTTGTTGGGACATGTGCCGTTGTTTACAGATCCGGATTTCGCAGACTTTCTGCAGGAGATCGGACTGGCATCCTTGGGCGCGAGTGACGACGACCTGCAGAAACTGGCTAACATCCTGTGGTTCACACTGGAATTCGGGCTTTGTCAACAGTGGGACGAGGCATTAGGAAAGCACACGGTGCGTGCTTGTGGTGGTGGCCTGCTGTCGTCTCCTAGCGAACTGCAGGTAAGAGCGTGCACCCCTTGCCACGCTGTATCGCCTTCAATGCTGCGACGGACCGTAGTATGCATTGTCAGACACGCCTGAACACATACCTTTCGACATAAAACGCGCTGCTGAACAGACCTTCCCAGTCACAGAGTATCAACCGGTAGGCCTTGTCGCTCCGTGTCCCCCTCCACTCACACTTACACTCACGCTTGCGTAACTGCATATATGTCGCATAGGTGTATTTTGTCACGCAAAGTTTCCGTGAAATGCGTGAGCAGATTCGTGTGTTTGCCTCGCACACTCTGACCCGCCCGTTCGGTATCCGGCTGAATGCCTATACACGTACCGTCGAGATACTAGACGTGCGAGACAAGGTGCTCGAGTTTGCCCACACAGTTGCCGATGCTGTTGACAAGATGACAATGATGTTATCGAAAATCTAAGCATAGCAGAGATCTGAGAAAAGGAAAGAGAAAACATCATTTTCTTCGTTTCCACGCACTCACACACACACGTATGCACGCACGCACACACACACGCACACACACACGCACATACACACGCACGCACACACGCACACACTCTCAGTGCACACTCTCAGTGCACACACACACACACACGTATTGACACAGGCCAAGTTTCTGTCATCGCTTGCTTTACAAATGCCCACCACGCTTCTGGGTGAAGAATGTTCTAATCACCCACACTTGAACGGCAGCCATCGTCACAAGTAGCCCGCTTTGCGCCACGCAGAACCAAAACACACGGCCACCCGTGCTTTTCACCGTGTCCATGTTTCTGCCTTCACGCACATGGAAGTAACGCATGGCACGATCGATGTTTCGCATCATAGTGCCCATCCGGAAAATGCTCTCGTCCATTCCTGCCTGCTTTTTCTTGTCAAGCGGATGCCGCAACGGCATGGACGCCTGGTGCTGATCATTTTCCACAGTAATGTCAATGTCAACACTTTTGGTACCAGAGTCGGGATTGGTGAAGCAGAAGGTGTACTCGCCAGACTCTATGCCCGTGAACACAAGGTCGGCACTGCGATCAGCCTCTCCTGACGCGAGTTCCTTGCCGCTAGGCGACGTGATTTCGTAGCCGATCTCGTAGGACTCGCCCGTCTGAACCTAAGGACGAGCGTCAAGACACGCGACAAAATGGCGGGCAGGCGGGCGGGTGCATACCGCGTAGTAGAATCCTATTTTCTGGTCTGGCTTCGTGCTCATTGCGTAATAACAGTCGTGCTCGTAGGAGCCCAGCTCGACACCGATGAAGGTGGCGTGCACAGCCACCGAGATCAGCGCGGCGGAGAAGAGAAAGAGAAGAGAGGGCTTGAAAATGGCGGAGGAGAGTGTGGGCGTCTGCATCGTCACTGTCTTTTCTTGTGGGGAGCGTGAAATGTCACAGTGGTGAGCGCGAGCGGTTGCGTGCCCTGCGAGAAAGCGGGTGGGATTGAGAAACGAAGGCCGCCAAAGAACGTGTGTTGCCAGCGGTTCTGTTAATTGCTGTCCTCCTTTTTCGCGCCTATCCTCCGTTCGATCGCATGCTTTCGTTTGCGGATACTTTGAACAAGTGCCGATCAGGTGGATGCTAGAGCGGGTGTTCTCTGTTGCTTGTATATGCTGCTGCACACCGTTCAGGTGCTGGGGCAGAGAACGGGGTGGAATACGGTTGTGTCGTTCTCACCATAGCTCTATGCTGTCTGTTGCAAGGTGCCACAAGCGGAAGCAGAAAGACTGCACGACAGTGGAGCACACGGAGAGTGCTCTTGCTCATGCAGATTGTTGCTATGCGAACTACTTTATACAAGAACGCTGCACTGCTGTGGGAAAGGACGTGTGTGTATGCGCAGCTGAATGTGTTCCCATAGCGAGAAGGTGATGGACATACCGAGGAGTGCGACGTGCGCGAGGAATAAAGCATGTGGTGTCGGTAAACTGGCGTGTGCCTTGAAATGGAATGGACCATGTTGAGTGTGTGGTTGCACCAGACTCATTATTTGAGGAAACACGCTGGTTCACCGTGGGAGCAACTGCTACAGTTCGCACACGCTGTGGCATCACATCATTTGTTCTCTTTATTGGCACTTTCATAGTGTGTCGAAGGTGGGACAATCTCCTTGATTACCCCACCAACTGAGCTCAGTACCATGCATCTGGAATGCAAAGAAAATAATTAGGGCCGAAATGGCAACACCAGCATCCATGGCCGCGGACAGCACGTAATTGAAGCGTGCCCACCATGCGTGCCGGTAGCGGTAGATCACGAACTGGAACACGAACCCGACGAAGAACCACGACGGATACATCACTGGCTGGGCGGGTGGCATGATTGAGGTGGCGCTTAGGATCAACGGGATGTGAATGTACTGCATCCAGCTGTTGGGATAGCGACGCGAGAGAAGCCAAAATGGAATGGGAAGAAGAAATCCGATCAAGAACCACCACATCAGGGCGTTGTACTCGGCCTTTGGTCCAAACATCTTCTCAGGCCCAATCACGCCCCAAATGATCGACGCAGAATAGAAGACGCGTGTGTTTGAGCAACTCCACTCGCCGTTGTTCTTGCACAGATTGGGAACGAGATAGAAGAGCAGATAGGCAGTCGACAGATTGACAAGGCCAGCAACGACAGTGCCCACCGTTTGTGCGATAAACATGGCACGGGGCGGAATCTTCATGTAGTGGCCCAGTTTGAGATCCTGGATGAACGTGATGCCCTGCGCCATACAGATGTAGCCGTAGGTTTTGAAGGTGACATTGGCGATGGGGTGGCCGGGAAGGATGTAGCCGATGACGAACTCGGTGATGATGTTTAGTCCAAGCGTCTGGTTGGTAATGGCAGTGATAATACCGATCGGCATTATGAATAGCAATGCCATACCCACTGCGAAGATAACGCCCCACCATGGCAGATCAATACCGTATACTTCGCACACGACAATGGCCAGCGCAAGATTGACAACGAATATCAGCGCGTACCACCAGTCAGGCACTTCCGGGTACCGCTCCATCAGACGGGTGTGGATGTCCTGGTTGTGCGACTTCGCTTCGCGGAAGCGTTGCACAATCTCTTTTCCGTGGAACAGGATGGTGTGTGTGACGACAGCGGCAAGCGAGGCAAACCCTGTGCCATATGAGATGGCGAAAAAGTAGGACAGTCGCAGCGGGCCATAGTCGTTATACAGGCTTTCGTTTAGCGTCAGTGTTTGGGGATCCAGAATTTGGATGGGCTCGTAGAGAGAACCATCGGCTCTGTATGTGCTTGAGCTCAGAATCGGAAACGTCTGTGCATCCCACACGTTAGTGTAGTAGCCAATGGGTATAAGGATCCATGTGACTGCAATAAAGCCCAGCATGATGTTGACCTAAGTGTGAGGCAGTGAGCATGCACCCTGACCACAGCACAGGACACACGTACCTGGGCCCAAAATGGCGTGGTAAGTGGGGAAAGCAGAAAAGCAACAATCGTGTTCCAGTCCAGAGAGAAAGAGAGCAGGCCCAGGCCACGTGAGCCAGATCCGATCTGGTTCAGAAGCTTGTTGTTGGGTGCCGCGTAGCAGAGAATGGAGATGGTGGTGAGGAAGGTGGCCAGGTAGCCGGGAAGGAAGTAGTAGAGGAACGAGCCGGTGGCGGCGATCATAAAGAACTTGAGCCGCGTCATTCCCTGGTTGGGCTCCTCTTCCTCGTGCAGCGTGCGGAAGAGCGCGACGTTCACCAGATTGGAGGGCCAGATCATCGCGGCGGGACGCACCAGGAAACGACGGCAAATACCGGCCAAGCCGTAGCCGATACACTGGGTGGTAAGGATTAGAAGGAACGAGCCCAGAAAACCAATATCAGCATTATAGTAGATGCGCTTGATGCTGACAATATCAACGGCATAAGCGGTGCTGGCAGCGGCATTGGCGGTGGCAGTGATCAACACGTGTTCTTTGATATTAAAAGGTCCGGGGTTAAGAAGGAAGCGCCAGCCGAAAAAAGAGTATTGACGTGTGGGCAGTACTCTGGCCATTAGTTTACCAGCAGGAAAGCTGAGCAGTTGCACCACGAGAATCCCGACCAGTAGTGGTGTTTTTCGGAAGTAAAAGAATTGGTTGATGAAGGAGAGGATGACGGTGAAGAGGATGCCGAGACACCAGGCACGAAAAGTGTGTACCGGCAAGGACGTGTCGTCCTTGTTGGACACTACAGCCCGCACCACTTCAATAGGACTGTCTTCCTCAAGCGCTTTCTCCTGTCCATACGCAAGATCAAGATCACGCACTTTGTTCTCAGAGTATTTTTCGGGAATCTCGGTGACGCCCAAAGTGGCGGCGGTATCGGCAGGTCGTGAGCCGTTATGCTCAAGCGTATTTTCATTCATAGCTTAAATAAAAAGGGCGAATGTGTGAAGCACTTCGACAGGCGAGCAGAGGGAAGAAACGTGGGAAGGGGTGCGGACAGAGGCGAACGGGAAGAAGTCAACAAAAGACGCCCTTGTCAGAGGTAATGATGTGCCCGCGCACTCACTGCCCCCGCAACAGGGCGATTGCATTGCGTGTTGGGGCACAACAAAGCCGGTTTTCTTCTGTTGCACATACTTTTGCAGCAGAACAAGTGGGTTTTGCGTATGAATCCGAAGAATGATGCAATCCAAAGAACGCGTTGGATCAGAATCGAAATTGGGTCAAAAAGGCCGTTGCAGTTGATGATGCATTTGTTTCACATGCTTCAAACTCATTACACGCAAACCCTTTTCTCTACTTCCTGCTTCTGGCGGCCTTACTGAGGCGAGTGTGTCGCACTTTTATGGCACAATACAGTGTCGTCTCGCATTCTGAAATGGGAAGCATTCTATCGAAGGGGTTGGAACGCTAAGCTTGTACCACATAGTGCGATGCTGCAGCAGCAACAACCTCGTTCTGCACACGTATACACATTGTCACGCGAGAAGAGCTGCTTTTATTGGGCGTCAACGCAATAACGGTATACGTCAAAATGGTGATTGAGACCAGGATACGATTGTAGTCGGTAGGAGGATTCAAACGCACCACCATGGGGATTCTGGTGCACATAGATGAGCCGTCGTATCCGGGAATGCACCAGTGCCATGCCACATCTACAAAAATACGTCTTAAACGTTTCTTCGTCATGTCGGAAGCCACACGTACATCATGCACGGTTCGTGTAAGGTGTACATATCCATGTCACTGCAATAGTAGTTGACCACCGCCACCTCATCCGAACATTCCAGCGTTCTCTTTCCCTCGCTTCGGCTCTGTCGCTCCAACAGGCTTGCCTTTTCAATACACAGCATCACTGCATGCTCCAGCGGATGGAGCACAGAATAAGCATCCGTCTCCTCATGCAGCACGTCTGCTCGCGCCACATCCACAAGCAATGCCATGTGGCATTTTGATGGCGTGTCATACTCAGCATGTTGCGGTGCTTGCTGCAGGATACGGTCCACATACAACTGCATAGACAGCATCTCAGACGCGTCAAGCTCTTTTCTGGAAACGTATGAGCAAGGTGACCGCCATGCCAGGAAGCAACCGCAGAAATCCACGATAATTTAATGGCCAGTATTCTCTCCACAATTGGTATTGCAGGTCGGTGTGCGGTGCGTATCGAGGCACCTGCACTTCGTGAACAGACCTCACGTCTGAAGCCACTGTTTCGAGCAGCGTGGTGGTTGCCTGTACAGAGAGCGTTGCTGCTGGCGCGACCAGGATCGACAACACTAAAGGATGTTTTGCTTGCACACGATCCGCCCATCCATCCATCCACTCACCCACCCACACACCCACCTTTAGCATGATCACTATCCAGTGTCGCCTTAATGCGCTTCAGGTGGTTCCAGCTGGAGCCGGTGGGGAAGCAGCCGTTGACTCGTCTAGTGTTGCTGATTAAAGATGGACCGCGACATCGCCATTCACTTTAGAATCCTGGCTGACGCTGCCGCCACAACATCCACCACAATAAATAGTACTGATGCGTGAAAAATAAATCGCCAACAACGCTTTACGCTACCGAGTGCCACGTCCGCCGTCTCCGCGTGTGATGCGACGCGGTGGAAGCGGCCAATTGACGTCATGTGGGCGCCCAAAAGACCTCTCGTCTTGCGTCTCGTCCTGCGCCGAACGCGGCGATGAAAGTGGAAAAACAGATCCCGAAGCGATTGCCTTTGCCCGTACGTTTGCGCGTTGAAATGTTCGCTTACGGCGCAGCATGCGACAGTGGCAGACCTAATACTCAGTGCGAGCACCGTTCCGGAAAGCGAGCTGGCCGCGCTGCTGCAACGAAATCGATCCTGGACCATTCCTCGCGGCGATCTCTTCCACTGGGTGGTGGTGCTGAACCGATTTGACGATATTTTGCAAAGAATTTGCGATGAACACTTTGTCAACGGCATTCAAACCCGAACGCTTACCGACAACGACATATGCCTGGTCGTGAACGTGCTTGACTTTTCGCGTCTGCTTATCGAGAACTGCAGTAACCGGAACATCTACAACTCCTACGAGGTATGTGTGTGTATCCAGATTGCTTTGAACATCCTAGCGGCTTGACGTCTTTATTGGCACCTTCGTTGTCGACCTGTTGCTCAGCTGCATTCGCTTACTACACCGGCTGTCACAGCGTATCAGTACCCAGCGATCCTTTCGAAACTCCTCTCTCATCTCTCTACGACGCTGCAACACAATCACCTCCAATCTACGCATCGACGTGCGAACGGGTGCCGCTGAGCTTTCCCAAGACCCGTTGATGCAGTTCTACGTCACTGCTGAAGATGTCGCGGCGAACGAAAGCCTCGAGAACAGCACTGGGTGAGCTGTTGACGTCTTGCCTGCATACTGAGAGAGCCTAGTAGAGTGGATGGTGACGGCAGTGGTGACGGGAGTGGATGGCGATCGATCCCTCTGGCGGGTGCAGCGTCGGACCTGTCGATACCCGAGTGCGATGTCATGAACGATCTCACAAGCACCTATTCTGTCCCAAAAGATCTGCACATAGTGCTGCTAAAACGACTCCGCTACGTTCGCCAGCGCAATCTACCTCATATGCTGATTAAGCTGGAACTGGCGCGTGTGTATGCTGTCGCAGTGTTAGGTAAACGACAATGACGACGCAGCACACCGCTCACTCTCGCGCAGCGCTGATCTTTCCCGAAAACGCAGTACAGCACAATGTGTTTGTCCAAGACCCGCGTCTGATCGACTACCTCGTTTCCCTGCTGGTCATTGATCCAAGCATACCATCGGTAACACAGTGCTCACCCCTCCATCCTGCGTCTCACTCCAACCCACTAGTCGATCGGAGAAGCCGCGTGCTATGCTTTGGAAGCAGTATGCCACATGCGATCGAAACTGCCAGACGTGCTGACGGCACTTGGTGTCAGTCATCAGCACGGCGTGATGTGTGCCAACTTCCGAAAGATCCGCGCATACATCCTCGCTGAGGAAGGTAAGCGTGTGTCTGGTCAATGAGGTGTTTTATTTTGGTAGGTGCGCCTGAGTTGAAAGAGGAGTTCGCCGAAGCCTTTTTCTCTATGGCACTTTTCGCCGTTTCCACACAACAGGGTGGCAGTCAAATGGTGGCATCCGGCGTCGTCCCGATCCTGACGCCTGTCATTGGTGCTCCGTTTGGTCGGGCCCCGAAGGTAGAGTTGACCAGTGTCGCTCAGAGTGTTCACCTTCTGTCGCCAGCTAGTCACAAGAGCTGTTGGTGTGCTGGACAGCGCGGTTTATGGCTGGAATGCGTTTCAAAGCTTTATCGCGGCTGATGGACTGTCATTGCTGGTGGAAAAGATCCAGGTTACATTCACGCCCTTTTCGCTCGCCCTCACACCATCGTAGAACGAAGTAAAGTCTTCGGTGGACGCGTGCAAAATGTCCGCAGACAATATGGCGCTGATGAAATCGCTGCTGAAGTTTGTTTTGCACATGCTGCAGGCGCAAGGGAATGTGCACGGTTTGCGCAATCTTACCGAAACCTCGATCCCCGCGTCAGTGGTGTTGATCTTCAAAAACACATCGCTCTTCGGCACTGGTGTGACAGCTGCTGCGATCAACATTTTCGCTTCAATGATCCACCAAGAGCCCGTGAGTCTGGGCGTGCTTCAGGAGATGGGGGCAACCGGTGAGTTTCTGTCATTGTGCACCAAGGACTATCCGGTTTCATCCGAGGTAGACGCGCTGTCTCGCTAATCCTTCGATCCTCTCTCTCAACCTCTCCTTAGTTCATTCTCGCTATCACAAACGCGTTTAGCGCGGTGTGTCTAAATGCGCATGGCCTCACCTCGTTTCTTGGGGCTAACCCGTTCCGTTCAATGTTTTTGGCACTGTTGTCTAAAACATACGTGCGGGTGTTTTTGGATGCCGATGTGTCCAGCAGCATAGGTGCGGCAATGGACGAGCTGACACGCCATCAACCAGCACTCAAGGACAAACTGATTTCCGACTGTATCGCTTTTGTCAAGAGTGCGCATGAGCTGGCTATGATTGCGATCGCTGGCGCGCCTGACTCATCTTCGGTGCTCAGGCGTATTAATGCGGATCGTGTCGAGATTGTTGGAAGAGTACGTGTTCACTGTAATGCGTGGAAACGCACGCTGATCTTTCCACAGTTTATGGAAGGATTATTCCAGAACCCGGCCAATGCGGAAATGTTCGTAAAGATGGACGGGGTGAAGTATCTGCTTAGTCTCTTCGACATCCGAGAATTGGAAGACGATTTTGCCTCCTCCACTGCAGCCTACACCATCTTTCACGATCTGCGTGCGGCAGTCGAAGTGCGAGAGGTGTCCAAACGTGTGTTTGAATCGGTTGTGGAAGCGGCAGAGACCACCTTTCTCCGTGCATCTGGCGTGGTGGATGCAGCGGACGCACAATCGATGTTCATCTATGACAAACCAAGTAGTTTGTCACATCGGAAGCCATGCTCATGATGTTTAGCACCACACAAACTGGACGTGGAGCTATACCGCCGAGACCTGCGGCAGATTCACACTTTTTCAACGCTCCTCTCTGAGCTTACCAACACGGCATCATATGGTCCGCTCCGGAACGCGAGCGCTATCATGGAAGTGCTTGCCTGTTCTGGTGGCAGTCTGTTTGCACATCTTGCGCGAATATTTCGGTATAACGGCGACATTGCACCACACGCTGTATTCTAAACGACTATGATAGTGGATGTCTTGCAGACATTGCAATCCTAGAAGAAAAACCGGACATACTCCCACCCTCCTCTGACGTCAAACCGGAGGGTGGCAAGTCGACTGCAGAATTGGTCAAGTTTCTCCTTTCGGAAACACATGCCAATATCAGCGCGTTCTATCAAGGTACACATCGAACGGTGGTCGGTGCAACGACGCTTACGCCCCCAGCAATGTCCAGAACGCTAGCTTCTCGAAAGTCGCACGAGTCCGATACGCGCAAAGCAACTTGGGAGATTGCGTCCAAGATGGCCAAATCGATCGACGACCTCTTTGACTGGTACACGGACACCGAAGAGAAAAACACTACGCCCGACCACAGCTTTTACCATGCACACGTGATCAGTCAAGTGTTTCGCGAAGTGTCACTCATCCTTTTCGACGGTAACACACACTACTGATCCGTCCTGCGTTCACTCATGTACCACAGAGCGAAACCATTTTCACATGAATGCAACGGTGTTCTTCAGTCTGTGGTCAATAGGAGGCATTTCCAAAGTGACCAGCATCGCTGAAGCGGTGGTGAAACGCGAGCACGTCGATCCCGCCCACACTAGCCTGCTGGTGAAAATACTCGGCGGCGTACAGCTGATCTACATGCATGTCATCAACTCGCGAGACTTTTTTGTAAGCACACTCGCTGGTGTTACAGCTTCGTATGCGGAAGCGCTTGGTGAGCCGCTTCGAGACACGCGAATCGTTTTTCTTGAGCTGAAATTGGAGTTTGCGAAGTATGCGTCTATGCTGTGGCAGAAACGACCGCTGCTCGTGTCCAGCGACGCATTCTGCAAAAGCTTCATCTGCACACTGCTTAAACTGCTCTCTGAGGATCGTGATGAGGCAAGAAACACCGTCCCGTTGGGCGCTTTTGGATCGTTGCCAATCCGACCGCTGGTCGTGCGACGTGCAGCACAAGTGGTGCCGCTCGAAGCGCGTGTGAACCAGCTGATGGAAATGGTATACGATGTAGCACCGGATAGTACATCTAACCAACTTATTAGGGATTTCCGCGAGACGCAGTGGAGCTAGCACTCGTGCAGGCTGGCAATAACTTAACCCGCGCTACTGATTATCTTCTGGGTGACATGAGTGCACAAGACTTTGCCCCTCCGTCCAGCGATGCGCAGAACGAAGGGGGGGAAGCCACCGACGAAGAGGCGCCTCAAAACGCCGCAGCTGCAGCGCCTGCTCCTCCAGCCGCCCCATCCGTTTCAGCAGACGTGCCAAACGAACAGAATGCAGCGGATACGCGAAAGAGAATCGTCGATCTTGAAGAAGAGATACAAGCGTGGAAAACAGCGTTCACCGAAACGATCGTGCCTAGCATTCCTTCGATGATCATGGAGGAGCCTAAGACAATGTTTTCGATCAAGGAATTGCTGCTAGTGGCTTTCAAAGAACACCGGGAGGAAATGGCGAACTCCCTAGTTTCGGAGATGGACAACGTATTTTTGCAGACGGTAGATGACGAGCAGTTTGCGCGATATCATCCCTTATTACAGCTGCTGGCTATTCTGCTGCGCGAAGAGGCGTACCAATGGCAGCTTCATGCCGCGTTGGTCATGCACAAGGAGCGGCTGATGGAGTGGACGACAGCTGCCAGCACAGCTACGCTAGCATTTTTGGTGATCGGTGCCATGGTGTCGCTCGAAGATGAGCCAGTGTCTGTGGAGTCAGCGGAGTTCTCGTCAAAGGTCACCTTAAGTATCACGTCACCAGCTCAGCCGGTGGTCAAGGTGTTTGACACGGAGAGTCGCGACACTCTGTCAGAGCGCTGTCTTCAACTGATTGGTGGCACGGATACCGATGCTAATCTGGAGCAAGCCGCGTTTGAATTTCTACTACGAGTCACGCGCGATCCCAAGCTGACCAAAGCGAAACCACTGGAATTTCTGCAGCGTTTATCCGTACTATCTCCGGAGCACACGTTCGCACAGTTCCCGCGCATAACGATGATATTGCGACACATGGTGGAAGACGACGCGGTGGCCAAGAACATGGCGGCTGTCTCGCTGCTGAATGGCTTCTATTATCCGAGTCCGCGTCTTATTGGCATCCAGGCTTTTTTGAAAGCAAATGCCGAGTGTATCCTTAGATTCCCGGATCTGTTCGTCACCGAGGCGATAAAGCGGTGCGAGTTAGTACGCAAGAACCGTGGATTCAACGAGGGATTCGACCTGAAGCTAAAAGAATCGGTCTCGACAAACACGCTTCTACAGCCAAACGCCATTATCGACGAAGTGGTCTATTGCCTAGTCGACACAATCTTGGCAGTGGACATGAGCAAGCTTCACACAATCACGCAGTATTTCTTCGTTGCAACAATTGGGCTAGCCGAGCTTGTTGGATCGTACCCTATTTGTAAGCAAAGTCTTTTGACAGCGGCTGCGCGCGACGGCGGTGACCCAGAGAAGTCGTACAGTGCGTTTGTCGCCAGCCTTCTTAACATGTCGCTTCCCGTTGCAACGTCAGCAGCAGCTACCGGACTGGCTACCGAGGTTCCACGCTGTGCCTTTTTTTTGTTGGTGGAGATTTGCAATGACTCAGCGAGTGGCTTTGGAGACGATATTGACGCGCTGGACAAGCAGCACAAAACGGTGGTAGCGGATTCCATACGAGACAGGCTGCAAAATGTGTCCAACTCTATGAGCACAAATTCTGTGCCAGCTAGACACCTACGAGCCTTTGCCCAGCTGTTGACAAAATTGTTGAGTGCGGACGCTATTGAAGCAGACAACTGGCCCAAAAAGGATCTTTCTGCTGTTTTTGCACGCCGTATGATTGAGGGCGGTGTGATGCAAAACATCATTTCCATCCTCTCCAAAGCCGACTTTGAAAACCCGGAATTTGGAGAATTGGCAGAAGATTTTCTGCGACCATACTACCTACTGGCAACGGCTGCGCGCAAGCTGAACATGGCTGTGATTGTAAGCGACGCGGCCAAGACAGTCGAGGTGACGGATTTGATGCCGTTCGACCATCCGCCAGATCACCGCCCGTCGAATCCACCAGATCTTTTTGAGAATTCAGCGCTGGAGGTCATTGATACGACGGTGAATGACGATGAAAACATGGAAGACGAGTTTGGTGATGAAAACGTTGTGGTGGATGAGATGGACGAGTCCGCCAGCAGCAACGTAAGCATTGAATCCGAGGATTTCTCCGACGAAGAGCACATGAGCGAAGACCAGGATGACGAGCTGGTGTCAGCGCATGATGAAGAAACCAGCAGTGAGGATGGCTCTAGTGAAAACAGCGACGATGAAGACGGTTCGCTTGAGGATTTGGCATGGGAGGAGCAAGTGGAACAACATGATCGATCGGGAGACAATGACGATGAAGACGGTATCGATCATTCAATTGAGGATGAGGACGGGGGAGACGGAGAGGACGGAGACGAGGAGGAAAGCGATGCGCTTCCGCTTCAGATTGAGCGACGCTGGGACATGGACGGCGAAGAGCCAGAAAACTCGTTTGCAGAAGACGTGTTTGCAGAAGATATCGGCCGACGATTGGGAGACCGCACGCAAACCTTTGTTCTAAGCAACCGTGGACCAGACGATATGAACGTGTTCTCTTTTAGTTTCGACGAGCCAATCACACGCATTGATCGTTCACACTTCCGTGAAGCTGAGCTGCATCCTTTGCTGCTGGAACCTTTGGAGGAGGATAGCATCAGTAGACACCGCAGCTCGTTGAATCGCAATGCTGGTGGCCGGAATCGCGATCCAGGATGGTCCTCATTGGAAGGGATCATCGGAGGACAGGCAACGCGCACGCTTCGTCAAGTGTTGAACCAGCACCTGATGAACCGAAGCTTCGGTCGCGAAGCGGTTGAAAGCAACGTGATTATCGCACGAACATCCACTGATGGAACTGCTAGCCAAAATCAGCGTGACATGCTAAGTGTGTTGCACGATCTGCAACCCGTCAGCACAGAAACACGACTGCGGCGTGAAACCCAGATGATTTACGGCGGCCGATATGATGAGCGCGCGGCAAAAGTGATGTGTCGTATACTGGATGGAATAGCAGCTGCAGAAACAAGCAAGAAGGAGGATAAGGATTCGAAAGAGGAGAAGAGTGAGGCGGCAACTATTGGTTCAGGTAGTGTGAGACTCCTCGCTCGTGGGTCAAGACGTTAACATCTGTCTAGCAAGTGGTGATGGAGAAACGAAAGTCCAGACGCCAACTGTGCTGGCCGCTGAAGAGCAGGCAAACTCCACAAATGACAACGGAGCAGACAGCGCTTCGGCTTCGCAGACCGCACTTCGTATCCCAGGAACCAGCGGCGCTGGGGCTTCTGCATCGATCTTCCCTATCGGCATTGATCCTTCGTTCCTAGAGGCGTTGCCAGAAGAAATGCTCAATGAGTATTTGCGCGAATTTCGTGGCGAGCAAGAGTCGAGTGCTATGGGAGCCTTTGAGGACGCGAGCCTTGATCGGGAGTTTTTGGAGGCGTTACCTGAGAATCTTCGGGAGGAGTTGATGATCGAAGAGGAGATGGCTCTTGCACGAAGAAATCGGCAACGGAGTAATAGCGCGGTGCGATTCGATCAAGCATTGAACATGTTCTCAGACCAACTAAGAGACATTCAGCGAGCGGAAGCTAGCTTGACACCGCTTACAGCACGTGCTCCAGCCCTAACTAAAGCTCCAGACGCGGCGGTGAGGACGGATGCACCGTTGCTTGCTGACCGTGACACTGCTTGGACGTTGGTAAGCATACTGTGTCTAAGACGTGGCGAGCGATCAACCATCCGTAAAGTGCTGACAACATTAACGCGAAATCGACGATCATTATGCGACGTGCTCTCTGCCTCTCTTGGGCTCCTGATGGAGCATGCGGGCAAACTCCGGGACAATTCAGATGCGCCTGTTCATGTGCACTTTACACTGAAGCGTAAAACGGATGCCGACACACCACCTGTCACTACCGAGGTGTGGATGGATCGTCCTCGTCTGGTGCAAATGTTTTGGCAATGCTTGTCGCTGATCCAGCTGCTGGTGGACACTAACCACCGATCCTTAACCTACTTTATGCTGGAGAGAGACGTGAGTGTTCATTCTGCTAAAAGGAAAGGAAAGGAATCCGGATCACGTCGAAATCCAGCATCGCAGTTGCTTGACCTGTTGGACTGCAAGGAATTCCGCAGTGAAACCGGGCTTACGGAGATTCTGGTAACCATACTTGCAGCGATCTTCAAGCCCCTTCCCAATCTTACTGAGGGACAAGTGCCGGAAAAGAAGACAAGCCAAGGCTCGATAGAGGTAAAGGCTGCGATGGCAATCAACAACTCAGCTCTTTGTAGGAGCAGAAAGTGGAGCACAAGCGACGCTTGGCCCTGAGCAACATCCCGATACTGCCGGACCAAAAGTTGGCAGTGATTATTCGCTGCTTGATGGACGCGCGTGGAAAGTCATACCAGAGTCTGCTCTCTTTGCTTCTTAGCTTGCTTTCGATGCAGGCGTATCAGCAAAAGATCCTTTCCAGTCTGTTGAGCAGTGTTGATGAGGTTTCGATGAAGTTGAAAGCGGAGCTTGATGTCATGTGCACAGCGCTTAAACCAGGCTCTCGGGAGGATACTCCGGAGCAGATGATGCTCGAATTCGCGTCGCATCGTTCGTCACAAGCACGTCTTCTGCGCATCTTGAAAGCCATCGACTACGTGTGCTCACAGCTGCCGTACACACGTCTAGTGTTCGCTCCGAAGGAGTCGAGCGCACCTGCGTCAGCAGCAGCAGCAGCAGCGCCAGAAAGCGATAGCTTGACTGCAGTGCTTGAGGAGCTCTCCGCGTGTCTCCATGCGATCCAATCGACTACTGATGTCGGCATCTATTCTTTGTTCCTTCCTTTGGCAGAGAGCGCCATGCTTGTATTCAAGCACGGACTATCGCAAACGCTGGAGGAAAACGCGTTCTTCAGTATTGCGGGTCTAACGGAACCACACGCGCTGCGCGATTACTTCTTCATGTTCACAAACACACATAAGAAAGCACTGAACGCGATGGTCCGTGAACGGCCATCCTTACTGAGTGGTAGTTTTGCATTGCTGGTCAAGAACTCGGGTGTTCTTGAGTTCGAGAACAAACGCAACTTCTTTATTCAGCAGTTGCGGCGAAAGACCGGGTCCCTCGCACAGTACCCGACAGTGCAGCTGAACGTTCGTCGCGCCACCGTTTTCGACGACTCCTACCGGCAATTGCAAAACCGTTCAGGCGAGGAGCTTAAGTATGGCAAGCTAAACGTGAGCTTCCACCACGAGGAAGGAGTAGACGCTGGCGGGGTGACACGCGAGTGGTTCCAAACACTGTGCCAGCAAATGTTCAACCCGGACTACGCGCTGTTTGAGACAACAGAAATGGACCGTCTGACGTACCAGCCGAGCATTCGATCCTGGGTCAATCCAAACCACTTGTCCTACTTCACGTTTGTTGGAAAAATTATCGCCAAGGCTATCTACGACAACCATCTACTGGACTGTTACTTCACCCGTTCGTTCTACAAGCATATTCTTGGAAAGCCAGTGACATATCGGGACATGGAAGCGGTCGAGCCGGACTACTACAAAAGCCTGGTGTGGATGCTTGAGAACGACATCACAAATCACGTTGATCTCACCTTCACGCTCGAAACCGATCAGTTTGACACGGTCAGTGTAGTGGAGCTGGTGGAGGGTGGCCGACAGAAGCCGGTGACCAATGAAAACAAGCAGCAATACGTGAATCTAGTGGCAGAGCACAAGCTGACGTTGAAGATCAAGGAGCAGATCAACGCGTTCACCACCGGTTTCTACCAGATCATCCCACACGACCTTATAGCGATATTCGATGAAAACGAGCTTGAGCTGCTGATATCCGGCCTACCGGATATCGATGTAGACGACTGGCGGAACAGCACTGAATACCAAGGATATACAGCGAGCTCGCCGCAGATTGCATGGTTTTGGAGAGCTGTGCGCAGTTTCAGCGGAGAGGAACGAGCCAAGCTGCTGCAGTTCACAACAGGCACTTCCAAAGTGCCGATTGGGGGATTCCAGGCGCTGCAAGGCTCGCACGGTGTACAACGGTTCCAGATTCAGAAAGACTTCCAGTCTGCTAAGCGTCTCCCGTCCGCGCATACATGCTTCAATCAGCTAGACATACCGGTGTACGAGTCCTACGAACAGCTCCGGGGGCAGCTGCTTCTAGCCATCCATGAATGCAGCACTGGGTTTGGGCTCAGCTAAGGAGCATTCTGTGAGAATCTCAGTGATGTGATATGGTGTGGGTGATGTGGTGTCTGTGACAAATACATTAATTTAGCTTTGTGTTATCCGCATTACTTCTGGGCATTGTGCTCGTTGTCGAGTTGCACAAGGAAACTGCATGGGCATCGGTGTTTGCATAGGATTGCCAGATGAGTGACCGCTGGCAGGATACCAAACAGCGGATTGCAAACCCGTTGCGTTTGTGCATGCGTTCCCGCAAGCAAGTCCATTTGATGCACAACACAGCACTTCAGAATACTTTGCACGCTCAAGGATAGCCGAAAGAAAAGGCGAACAGACCGAAAGGCAAATTCATGATAAGTGATTGTAACAATGCTAATGCGATTTCTTACCGAGAACACTCGCACATACACACACCCGCACACACAGTCGTTCACGAGCGCAAACACACCACACAAACGTATTGCCATCCACACACACACACACATACAGACACATCAAACTACGATTCATAGCCGGGCTTTTGTTCCTCAAAGAGAACGCGCAAGCTTAATGTGCTTCAATGTGTCGGGATTGCAAGCGTTAGTCGGCAATGAAACAACTTCTGAAGGGAAAATATCGTCACTACGTAGCCGTTTTGTTCGGAAACACACACAGGTATTGATGATATCAAAAGAATCGCACAAAGGGTTGCTGCGCACCCTTGTCTGTTGCAAAATACCGACAAACACACGCGGGAGATCACAAACACCGAGAGAGAGAGAGAGCACAAGGATGCAATAGAAGGAAGACTATGACCACTTCAATATCATCGTTGCCATTGCTGCAGCAACAAGAGCGACACCGTCGGCAATAGGATGTCGGATGACAGAGATTCGCAGAACAGGATAAGAAGGCGTCTGACACCACAGAAATGTGCACATAATCGCTATCCAAGGTGAAGCACAGCGCACATTTCAGAGATAGTCGATTGTCTGCCTATTTCGTCGCTCCTGCTTGACGGCACTGACATCATTGTTGACGACGATAACGAATAGAGTATGAATATGGCCAGAAAGCAAACACGCGCACATAGAGAGAGAGAGAGAGTAGATCAAGCGACGGTATGCACGCGAGCAAACTTGCGCACGTACGAGCGGACAGATACACCTCCAAAGCAGGCACCAAAGACACACACACGATAGATAATAACCGACACCCCAACCAACACGATGTGAGAATAAACAAACATCACCATCTTCACCGTATAACTGCAGCAGCACGACTCCAAACAGTAACAAGCATATTCGCAACATCCAGTTCTAGTCTACGAGCGAGTCGCAGCAGCAGTAGCAGCAGTAGCACTGTTGGTAGTCATTATTGGGCGCGTGCCATGCGCCGATAGCTGATTGCTGCCATGGTTGAGCGCAGCCACTACACTAGTTCCACCAGGGCCGGTCGTGCCAACCACTCCTCCATTACGCATTCTTAACGAGAAATCCAGCATGTCCAGCTCTTCCTCCGCCTCCAAAAGGCCAAGCGCAGTCATGGCACTGCGCGCACCTGCCCAATGTTCCTCGCCATCTCCTTCATCCAGCTGACGACGACCTCCATGGGTTGGTCCTGGAAAGCACTCCTCATGGCCGCGCATTGGTCCGGCTATGTAGAAGATTTTTGGACGATACGAAGGATCTTTCTCCATCACACTGCATGTCCACAGCCGTGCATCAGTACATGCATGCTTGCACCCACCCCTCCCTCCACAGACAACGAAGACACTTACGCGGAGTTTCTGAACTTATCAATGAGCGCCTGTTTCCCCTGGATGTTGGCATAGCTCATGCGACACACTTTGTCCGAGCCAAACTTGTTCCATTTGCGACCCACGTGCTTTTGAGCAAAGGTAATAATAGCGCTCGGATCGATGAAGTTGATAAACGCATAGCCGACATTACAGTGGTTTTTAAAGTCCATGCGCAGGTAAAAGAAGTCGTACTCACCAACGTGAGTGGTATTGACAAGGTCTAGTAGCATTTGCTGGGTGTACTTGTTGGGAATGTTTCGGATCATGCAAGTGGTGCGCTTGTCCATGCCCTGCACAATGCGCCAGAGGTTGATCTCGTTACCGGCTGGCACTTGATGCTTGGACAGTGCCGTTTTGTCCGCCTCAATCAAGCGCTGCTGCTCGCGACGGATGAACAATGCTTCTTGCGCACGTGCCAATGCTGCTTCTCTCATACCGTCGTCAACGTAGGCGTGGGCTGAGGCTTGTGTGACAGCAGGCGCTGTGATAGAACGGTGGGGAGCGTGTCGCATTGGCGACCGAGCGGGGAGTCCAGGCGTGCCGGGCATCGACACTGGACTCGTAACATCTGCGCGCGTCAACCGCAGATATATCTGCGACCCCTGGAATATGCTGCCGTTCAGATGCTGGCAAGCAGCCACTGCTTCGCGAATATCATAGTACTCGACCAGCAGCGAAATCACGCGTCCAGAGGCACCTTTGAGAGGTCGCGCACTCCGCAAATGTCCAAAGCTGGCGGCGTGTATCTGTTCAAGACAGTGTGAGCGGAGAAGATTGTTCACAGAGGAAAGGCGGTGGACAATGCAATGCCGTGCTTACCTGTAGTTGAGCCAAGTCTACACTTTCACTCACTCCCAGTATGTCAACAAGGCCGTCGTTGGCAATTGCAAACGATGGGTCTTCGTTGGAGATCTGCAGGAGCAAACTAACGGGGCAAAATTGCACGTCTAGTGTCTTGCCGTCTAGCATCACCTTGTTGAGTTCTTTCGTGGCAAGGACAGCGTAACGCAAGTCAAAGTAGGCGATAACCAGCACACCACGGTTGTGCAGCAGTCCTGGATAGACGGCCCGAACAACATTGCGATCTTTTAAATAGTTCATCAAGCTCTGTGGGACTTGTCGAGTCAGATTGCCAAGCAGAAGATAGCGACTGGGAGGAGCGTTGCCCCAGGGAGAGCTCGGAGGCGATGCCTGTGCCTGAGAGAATGGAGAAAAAGAGCCACAAGGATTAACGCGCGTAGAGCTAGCAAACATGTGTTGCTGCTGTTGCTGTTGCTGTTGCTGTTGCTGTTGCTGTTGTTGCTGATAGACATGCTGCTGATCGTGAAACATGCCAGACATAAGTACTGGCGAGGGAGAAGCAGATGAGGCCATCGCGCCCCCAGAGCATTGATTTCCAATGTTGGACATCATGTTCGTGGGGGAGTCCATGCGACGAAGCTCTTTATCGATGAAGTCGTATCCAGTATCGAACGGGTCGAAGGTGGGAGTATTGCCGCCGCTGCACCGCTCGTCGGTGGGCTCGATTGTCAGACCAGCATTACTGATGGAGGGCAGAGAAGCGTTGATAGTAGCACCGCCCATGGACGCGCTACTGGATACAGAAGAGCGAGCAGAGTGGGTCCCCACCGGTGTATATGCAGGGGTTTCTGGAGGACTGATGGGTGGCCGCACGTCTTTGTCAGAGAGCGCGCTAAGACCAGGGGGATAACGCGGTCTTTCTTTGCGCAAGGAGATGGAAGCAGCAGAAGGAGCAGAAGCGATGGTGGCTGCGGTGCGTTTGGTGAGTCCCAGTATAGAAGAAGTTTTTCCAGAGACGCCGCGATAGACGGTGCGTTCAGACGACTACGAGGGGGGTGGGGGTGAGGAGGAGAAAGGAGACGACGCGTGTGCCTACCTCGTCAGCGTCGTCACCAAGAGCCAGCCGCATCAAGCCACGCTCCATTTCTTGCCAATGCTGCTCGGCTTTAGCGTCTAGTTCGGCAGTGTTGGACTCTTTAGGGGAGGAGGGCTTTAGCAAGGCGGGAGAGTTAGCGCGCAATGAGTTGCGCGCAGCAGTGGTAGCGACAAAGTCGGACATGGAGCGTTTATGCGCGGGATGCATGTTTTGCGGAAAGAGGGCAGTGTTGGGATCCGAACGCGAATGGACGGGACGGTGCACAAACAAACAAACAAACAGAGGCGTGCAGACGAACGAACGGACACGCGCGCGTGTGGACAAACAGACAAACGAAGAGGCGCAACGAGAAGTTGAGAGGCGTGAAACGACTTGTCAGTACCGGGGAAGGTGGGGGCGTAGCAGGGGTGTTGTGTTGGAAAACAGAGAAAAGACCTGGCGAAAAATGTGCGTCCAATCGGTTTGTTTTTTGGCCGGCTCACCGCTGTCACGCGCCAGGCTTGTTCTGCCCACAGTGGCATGGCAGGCGTGGTCGAAGAAATGATGGCGGCAATGCGAGTGGAAGAGAAGAAATGGAGATACCACACACCGCCACAGCTATTAAGGGTCCAACATGCTGGACATGCGCTTCCCACGGATGTCGTCTATCATCGAACTCCCATCCAGGCCACGATGCAGTTGCAGTGTGATCAGACGTGATGCAATGAGCCCTGTATTGCAGGGTGAGTGTGGTGGTGGCGCGGTGGTGGTGGTGGTGGTGGTGGTGGCAGTGACGGCGGTGGCACCTACATTGTGCTACATAGACGATGTCAGAGAGTTCCCCTAGGGCATGGGTGAGGTTGACCACCGCGGCTACGACCGCACACAGCAGCAGCATCACGCCAAGAGCAATGTTGTCACGTATGGCACGCCGCAGAAAACCAGTACGTGCCACTAGACTCAAATACTTCCACATGCTCAGCAAGAAACTGCCGACAAGAAGCGTTGTTTCCAGCACATTGGTCAACGCGTTCACAACAGTGACCGCAGAGTTGACGCGGTAGACGAAGCAGCGTGCTTGTGCAGTAGGAACCAAGGGCGTGTCTAGAAGTGTGAAGAAGAGAGCACCCATCCGCAAACCCTCCGTTGCCACAAACGCGATAATGAGGAGATGGAGACGGGTCAGACCTGCACACGCGTTCACTAATAGAATACAGTTGATACATCCAATGCCGAGGTACACGAGCGTGATGCCAGCCGCCATCACCCAGCCACACGACGCATAGGGTGTTATGCGATCAGCGACTATCATCGCAGCAAGCACAATGCCAAACACACACTGCAGGAGACATAGCATATACGGTAGTAGAAATAGACGTGTGCGATGGCGGGACGTGAGGATGTGGTAGATGGTGACGGTGGCGTCGGTGGCGAACATCCAGAACACGAGCGTAAACAATAGGGTAGAGCAGTGATGGGCACGCATCACATCACGCTGCTGCATTATAACGTAACGGAGAAGGGAAATGGGACGGTGGAAGTGACGGGAATGGAAGAGAAGACGAAAGACAACCAGCAGCCCACTGCGAACACAAGCGAGAAGAGAAGCGAAGCGGGGTGGTGCAGTGCAATGCGGCACGGTGGCACGACACAACACAAGCAACAACAACAACAACAACAAATGGAAGCCCAATCGTGTGTCAGGCTTCAACAACCGGACGACGAATATTCAGCAGCAACAGCAATAACACAAACGATTCAACATGTAGTCGCCAGACACACCGCCACAAGGCAGCAGTCAGCAGGGAAGAGGAGAAGGAAGAGGAGAGGGAAGAGAGAAGGAAGAAGAGGGAATGGGGAAGAGAGAGAGGTGTTACCATCGTCAACAAACGCTCAATGGTTGTGGCTATCATGTGGCACTGGCACGGCACACGCACATGCACACTTCCGTTCTATTGTTCAGACAACGCATACATCCACACGTCCACACATGCGCTACTATTGTTGCTTCGTCTGTTCGGGAATTCGGAAGATACGACAACGGTCGCGGAACACGGTCAAACTACGTTCACGCACCACCTCCTCCACACTCAGCTCATTGCGGAGATGGCGTCGCTGCCCATCTCCCTCTGCATGAGCCACGCCACCCTTCCCACACACACGCACACGCACACACCTGCGCATCCTGCGTATACAGTCTCGCTTTCACACGGTAGTCGTCTGGATCATCAGCGAGTTGTTGTCGCGTCTCCGTCACGTCATCCGTCAGCAGCTAGCACACACGTCAGCACACCTTCGTCATCACACCTTCATCACGCTGCCTACCTGTATACAGTGGTTGATAGCAGTATCACGCTGGTGATAGGCGTGCATGAGCTGCCGAAAGAAATCGGCACAGGCTAGCTCCGAGTGAGTGTCGGTGGTGTTCAGGCGCAGCATGATATTATCATCGGACCGCCGCCATTCCTTCATGAGTTCTGGCAAGTGGTTCATGTTGGATCACAACGCATGAATTGCTACGCTTGAAGAAGGAGATGTTGTGGCAGATGTGGGGCTGAGGCAGCGTCTGTGCTTGTGGCTGTGGCTGTGGCTGTGGCTGCGTTTGTGGCTGTCTGTTGGCGGACATCTTTGCTGCAACCCGTTGTTGTGTGCAACACCAAAAAGTGTCGCGAAAAGGTCAACACGCCTGCCCCACGCTGCGCATCAATCGGCGTTCGTGCAAGATCCCATCACTTTTACATTGGCTTGCTACATGTGCACACACAAAATATCCCTTTGCTGCTACTGCTGCTGCTGCTGTCTTCCTGCACCCAGCCTATCTGGTTTTTGCTGTTTCTGCTTCACGACGTGCTGCATCTTGCAGTAGACTAGTATCAATAGCTGTCACTGGAAGATGTACGTATCGCACAACTGATCCGCGAATGAAACAGTTCCGCACACTCACCTGCACATCACACCGCGTTAAACCACACACACACACACCACGCTCATCATACTCACCATGTGTGGATACCGTGACTCGTCAGCCACTTTGATATCATCCAGCTTGATGTTGAGAAATTGATCCACCTGGACATATCACACACTCCTCTTTCACCCGTCACCACCATACCGACAACAGTGTCCCCTGAATGGCCAGGTCGTTCTTCAGCTCCACCGTCACCGTCTCGCCAACCAGCGTTTTGAACAGCGAATAGAACAGCTACACACGCAATCAGCACACACACACCGCTTAAGCAATGCTGCAATCACACCATTGTCGGGTTGCGTGGAGGTGCAAGCGAAACGAGTCGAGGACTGGCAGACGCGCGCGCGCTCTCCCCACACGCTGCCACCTCAGCGCTCACAGCACACGTCCCACGCGCCAAAACAGTATGGGTTGCGCATACCTCTCACCAGCACACACTCATCTCCAGACATACCTGCGCATGCCAGACAACGACCAGGATGCCGCTGTGTCAACGCTGCATAGCGAGCTGCTCCTTCGTCTCCAGCAGCGTGATGCGCACGAGCGTGTCTACGACGCCATCATCACTGCCAGTAGACCAGTCCACATCGGTGTACTGCTCACACAACGGGCTAGATCTTAGTATGCATCAACGGCTGCGTGAGCTCACGGGAGTCCAGCAGCAGTTGATCAGTCTGTAGGCAGCCGTCTGCTTCTGGTAGAGCAGTGACTGACACGCTGTCCATTCCGCCAGACAACTGGATGCCGGAAGGCCTCGTGCTTCGAACGAAGCCACCAACGAGTATGGCATAGAAACGGGGTGCGCACTGCAACGTGTGTGACTAGGTATGAGGAGCGTTGGGGAAAGCAGGAGCGGAAGAATGAGGAGCAACACGTATTGCTTCAGGAGAAAGACAAACTGATACAAGTGGGTGATCATGGCGATTATACGTGGGCTTATGGTGGAGTTGTTGCAGGACGAAGTGACATCCTTGCAGCTGGAGCTGTATCAGATGGAACAGCAACAAAGCACCATGCGGACTGAGAATGCTCGTCTGATTGATCAGCTGCTTGCGGTGAAGGCCAAACAGGCAACCGAGCTGGACGGTGAGAATATCAGAAGCAATGGTAGAACTAAACCACGCAACGGCTTGACTCACAGCGACACTGCTCCAGGCAATCTGCCACCCACCTCCACCGCCTGAGCAAAGCGATACCGCAATCGCCAACAACCAAAACTTACAAAAGGCCGCTTCTTCCGAAAAATGAATGACTCACCACTGATCATGCATGCACGCACGTGGTGTCCCTTTTCACCTTCTGTTTCGACTTACAGCACTGTGTCGCATTCATAAGGTGCGACACCGTGATATACAAAGTGCAAATGGGTTAGTATGACTTTGTGTGTCACGCCTCATTCCTGAGTGGAGAGGGAGGAAGAAAGCGTCATTCCATCGGTATCCGAGTGTGGAGGTGGGAACGACTGAGCCTCGGAATAAACAGAGTGTCTATGCCAGAGCAGTGTGCGCATTCACACAGCGATTGGAACCCAAGCGCTTACACGCACAAACAGATGCACTTCCGTCCCTGAGCACGGCACTAGTCTGTGTTGCGCACGCATATGCGACTAATCCACACCGACAACGCAATCAACAAACAAAGTTGAAAGACTCTATATAAATGCTTGTTAATGTGTGTGGGTGTGTGTATACGTGCGTCCGCTATGAGGGCGGCATGTCCGTGGTCTTATCTCTATTCCCCTCCTCTCGTGTGGTATCGGTATCTGCTTTCTGCTCGGTGATAGCACTCTCGCTGTCATCATCCTCTATATGCTCGTACGGCCGCACACTCAACCGTGCAAGCGCAAATAGAGAACGCGCATGGCAAGCATCGTTCGCGCTTACTACGGTGACCACGCTAAATGCTATGCCATTCTGCGTGGAACGTGCAGCGTCTCTTTTCTGCTGTCCAAGTCGACCCACACGGCCCGCCAAGTGGATGTAGCTTTGAAGACCTGCCGAGGGCACGCCGACCAGATAGACACGTCGCAGCAGTGGGAGATGGATGCCGCGCGCAGCGTACTCGGAAGTAACATAGATGCAATTGGGATCGGTGGCGATGGAGGAGGCAGACAAGAGCGGTCGAACATTAGGCAGACCGCACGTGCTACGCAGATAATCCGCAGTGGTCTGGATGCTTTGGTCTGGTCGGACAACAACCAGGGCATGGGCAAGCTGGTCCAGCTGTATCGAGGTGGCAATAGCACCCAGGAGCCGTTCTCGAACGTCACGCTGTGTCTCAGCAGGCTTAGTGGCTTCATCCGTGGACACCGGTGCTGAGTCTGTCAGTTGCGGTTCGGTGGGGGACAATGTGGTTGGACGTTTAGGACTGAGATTGGAAATGCGATCGGTGTCCACAACGATACAGTGGTGGTTTACTTTTGCGCGTGCCAGCTTTGGCAACAGACGGATGGGCATGACTTTCGGTGTTTCTGTGCTATCTGCTTTTGCTGCATCAATGCTGAAGGGGATGGGCGTGCTGTCTTCGGTGTCGTCGTCGTCATTGATGAATTGCACGTCAGGCGACACCCATCCGTGGGACCGTATGCGAAACCGTAGGTCTTTGTTCATCGTGGCAGACGCCATTACTATTTGCATTCCTTTCTGTGGCTCGTTGATGATGCGCATGCGCCACCAATTCATAAAGTGTTCCGCAGGAGCAACATGTTTGCCGTAGTGGGCGCGTGCACTGCCCGATTTGTGCTTGGGCAGAGGCGGTCGAAGCAGTCGATCCACTTCGTCCAAGATCACGGCTTTCGTATGGGTGAGAGGGAATGGCAGGGTGGCAAGCGAGCTAGCGCTCACCACCAGAATGTGAGGCACGACAGCCTTATTCAACAAGTGCGTCATCGATTCCCCGCGTCCCAGCACTTGCACTATCGGGTCCATGACCGGAAACTCACTTTCAGGAAGTAGTGCACTATACGGGGGAAGGAGTAAATGGGTGGTAGTGGTGGTGAGGAGAGGGAAGATATGGTTACCGCGACCAGTGGTACAACTGCACGGCTAATTCCGAGTTGGGCACGATGTACAATGCAGTCGGACTGTCCAGATCACGCCGACGACGTCGATTCAGCATGCTCAGCAGTAGCGCGTACGACTTCCCCGTCCCGGGTGGAGCACGAAGCAGGATATCGCGGGTGCCAGCCACCACGGATGACAGAATGCGCTGCTGCAGCCGCGTTGGCTGCCGTGCTTCTGGAACAAGCCGCTGCACCAGCTGTGGTTTAATGCCTAGTGCCTGTTTGCAACAACGCGTTAGCCATCGCGGCGCAGGCGGGGAAGGCGAGGCGAGCGCCGTTTGCTACCGTCCAACATTGCAACATGCAGGCAGAGTCAAAATGACAGCGTTTATCAGTCGGATCAAAGCGCTAATTATAAAGCGGATGACATGTGCGATGATGATGACAGCCTACCCCTGCCCAGCGCGCGCTTCCTCGTCACCGCCGTTCGTTTCGCTTTTCCCACCTGCCCACGCTCGCTCACCGCTCGTCATGGACAAACTGATTGCCTACGAAAACCAGCTGGACCGCGAGCTGTCCAAGGTGCCTCAGCTGTGCCATTTGGAACAGTCCACTGGTGTGAAGAAGACGCATGTCGCTGCTGGTGTGACCGGGCTGTTCCTGGTGCTCCTTTTCTTCAATGTTGCCGGCCAGCTGTTGACCAACACTGTCGGTTTCGTGTTCCCAGCGTACGCGTCGTTCAAGGCGTTGCAGACCAAGCACACCGAGGATGACCAACAATGGCTCACCTACTGGTGCGTGTGTATACGCGCGCTTCCTTCGCTCACGTGTGTAGGACTGTATTTGGTTTCATTCAGATTCTCGAGACATTCGTAGACGTGTTCGTCTACTGGGTTCCTTTCTACTATCTGATCAAGCTCGTTTTTGTGTTGTGGTTGGCGCTTCCCCAAACACGTGGTGCTGAAAAGTTGTATCACCAAGTGTTGCTTCCCCAGCTTTCCCAGCATATGGGCCGGATTGATGCAGCACACGAGAAGGTCAAGTCAAAGATGGAGTCGGCCAACGAGTCGCTGAAGAACGCCGCCTCTCAGTCGGCTTCCGCGTCCGCCGCCGCCCACTCCAACACTAATACCCACACCAACAACACTGCCACCGACACTTCCAATGTGCACAAGGAGTAGATGTCTTTAGTCAGTCATGTGCGACTTGCTACGAAAAATCAGCGTTTGGCGTGATATGCGCATGCGTGTGTATGCGTGTGTACAGCTCTCCGGATATGGGGTGTTTTCTGAAAAAATATGATGTTTGTTCCACTATGCTACGCGTTGTCTACACTCTTATTGCCGCAGTACAGCCCCTCAACCCTCAGACTCTCGGTGGACTGGAGATAGCAGGGGATAGGAGGGTTATGGCTTATGACAATATATGGATTGAGGAGCTGCACTGCATATATCGTAAAAGATCAAGCAACGATCCTTCGTCTTGTCCATCTGTGCAATAGCGTT
>QZWT01000130.1:0-29963 GCA_004114315.1 Cochlonema odontosperma | reverse complement strand
TTTCTCCGTTGGCAGGGAGGGTGCGCTGCGCAGTGGGACCACGCACAATGGCAAATATGTGTCTAGGAACGTTCACCAACAGCCCCCGCACATCGTCGGCGAGAGGTGTTTCCACTATGGGTGTGGTGGTCAGCATCAGCGAGAGAGAGAGAGAGAGATAGAAGACATCACTGGCATACAGTCGTGGAAGGCGACTTCGTCCACAGCCATGTCATGGTCTTGCAGCACACGACATGTCACTGTTGGCATCCAGCCACTGTTAGCAGAGGGCTTATCGCCTCGTATCCTCATGCCCACATCATCGAACTCCGCCCGGGTGAGTATGTCGCCACCCAGCTACACAGTGTGTTGGTGTGTGTGGCGCAGCAGGGCCTACCACAATGTTCGCAGCATACTAGCAGCACAGTGTGTGAGTCCAGCGGTAGCGACCCGAAGACAAGAAGTGGGGGGAGGGACATACCATGGGACACCAGGGACCTGTGCCACGACGATGGAACACTGGACTTGTGAAAGCCATCCTCTGGTAGTAGCAATCCACGGATATACGGTAGAGTGCATCGGAGACATCCTTGCCATCATCGCTGCTCTTCTTTGCCTGTTCGAGTGTTTCGCGTGTGCTACTGACCCACTTGGCAAGTGTGCTGTCTTTGTCATGCGCGCTGCTTTCCAGCCTGTTGAGCAGTGCGTAGAAGGGAGCCAGCTGTTTGTCCGACAGCGTCTGGCCACCTCGCTTCACCTGTTCGTACAGAGTGTATACGCCAATCGATAGCGGTTTCATCGCCACAAACACCCGCTCTTCCTTTGACCTGTCTGCTATCTGTTTCAGCACGAGCTTGACTGTTTGTTGTTGTTGTTGCCGCTGCTGCGAGGAGGGACCAGCCCTTCCAGCAGCAGCAGCAGTGGCTGCGGTGACAGGCTGACGAACAACGACGGTGACGAAGCGAGGATAGCGGCTGTGCAAGGTGTTGGGCACGACAGGCTTAGCCGGGGGAAGGGAGGGGAAGAGGGCGAGGGCGTGAGGACGGAGGGTGTGAGGACGGAGGGTGTGTGGAACAGTGTAGGTCCACGGATGCAGCGAGACTGAACGAAGCAGCCTGAGCGTGGCGGCAATGGCCTTGGGCAGCATGCTGGCGGGTGGTGCAACGGGCAAGCAAACAAGCAGGATGGTGAGAAGAGGGGGCAAGAAGAGCGAGAAGAAGGCAAAACAGTGGAAGAGTGAGGCAGCACATCCCAAACGGGCTACAACACCTCTTCTCCACCACCAAACTGGCACATCCACACCCGATGTGTGTGCTACAGAAGGACAATGTGCCGCACCGCCACCGCCGCACACCAGCACACCATTTGTGGGTGTCGGTGGAAGGGACAGCCAGCACCAGTCAGCACCAGTCAGTAGCACACAGCAGCAGCACACAGCAGCAGCACACACCAGCAGCACACATCCCGTGCCTGCAGGTGTCACCTGTCTGCCGCCCGCCACACGCTGCGGTGGTTGCTGTGCGTGCGCTGGTGTGTGGCGGTGTGGCGGTGGCGGTGGTGTGGCTGGGTTGTTGCATAGGCTGCATCCAGCGGCGTGACACATGGCTACACACGCACCTATCTTTTTTGCTGCTGCATGTGTGTGACCATACACCATTGTGTGCAGAGGTGGTGGTGGTGGTGGTGTGGCCGTGTCTCTGCGTATGTTCTATGTTACTGCTGATGACAGAAGCGTGCTGCTGAAAGGAGCACTAAGCGACGCATCTACGCAACCAGCAAAGTGCCGCCCACATCACCACACAGTCATACCTGTGGCGTCTGTTTGGGCACACCAGAGCGTGGCGGGTCAGTAGGTAGAATGGCACAGCACCGTGCAACACTGGCCAGCCCACGGCGAGGCATAGAGCAGCCGTCACTACCCCACGCCTCCCTTGACGGAGGGACACATATGCGTGTACAGTCGGTAGTGTCACTACACCAAACAGCAACACAGGAGCAGCACAACCACACACGTGTCCACAAGTATGGTGTCGCTATATCAAAAGACAGTTCTATGGTACAATGCGCTAGACGAGCAGATGGCGATTGTGTATGCGGTTGTGGAGCAGTGTGGGCGTGTTGTTGGCAGCAGGAAGCGGAAAGAGAAAGAGCGAAACAGGCCGCTTTCGGCTGCTATTATTCTACCACCACCACACTGCTAGGGCGGAGGGGTGGTGGTGTGGTAATAGCGTTGTATGCTGTGTGATCTCGTGGGAAGGGTGCCGAGTGGCAGCGGTGGCTCGGCACTCTCTGCCTTCACCCCTGGCCACATGACTGCCAGGGTTCACCCGTAGCAGCACCACAGAAGCTAAAGCGGCTTCCGTCCGTGTGAGCGGCCACGCCCTACTCATTGGTGTGGGCACGTGGCACGCGTGGCACGGTTAAGCGCGCCCCACAACAACAGCTGCCCCCACGAACGCGTGTAGCTGTGTGTTTATTGGACAACATTGTTAGCGCGCAGCCAAGTATGTGCGCAGCAACCGATGTGTGATAACAGTTTATAACAGAAAACAGCTAACAGAAGCAGAGGGGGATATGCTAGTGCGATGTTGTGCGGGGTCTTTTCGATGGCTTAGCAGCAGGACCAGTCGTGTGCTGTGGAGGCGAGGAAGAGGCGACAGCAGGTGTGGTGTGGTGGAGAGCGTCGCCGTTGAGCAGTGTCTCGAGCAACGCAGGCGTAAGCATGGTATGGTAGTAGTGGAAAGGCTGGTTGCGGATGCGATACGCGTTGATCTGTGCTAAGCAGCTGCGGAATGCATGGCTGTCCTTGAACGCTTGCGGTAAGACGACATGCCAGCTATCGAATGTGATGGTGCTGAGATTCAGTTCTTTGTGGAAGCGTGACTGATAGTTGAGTGCGAGCCAGTCGACGACATCGGAAACGTTCCTGAAGAAACAAACGGTTGCGAAGAAGGAGGAGTGCTCGCGCGTCGCTCGATTGAAGAAAGCAATGACATCCGACAAGGCCCAGTCGAGGGCACTTGTCATCAAAAGGAAAGCAGCCTGGTCTGACACTTTGTCCAACGCGCGTATGATATCGGTCAGTAGTCGCGTGTGTGGATGGGCAGTAGAGAGTGGTGAGTGTTGGGAGGCCGATAGATCGGGAGTATCTTGACCAGGGTGCCAAGGAATAAACGTGGTGGCTGCGTCGTGCAGGAAAGACGGATGCTCCTGGCTTACCCAGTCGTATAGCACCCATCCGGCGATATGACTAGGATTGTGGTTGGCGGTGGTGGTGGTGGTGCTTAGGGTGGGGACGGGTTGGATCCATTTCAGAACGGCAGCACGCTGCACTTCAGCGGAGGGACGAGGAAGGATGTGGGAGAGGTAGAGTTTCGAAGCGACTTCTCGATGCGTCAGATCGTAGAAATAGGGCGAGACGAAGCGAGAGTGCGCATGGATTCTTTGGCAGATGAGAGGATGCTCGACGCTTTCCCAGAGCAGCGTCGCACCCGAAAGACCTTGCTGTGTCTGTAAGGAAACGATCTGCTCGCGCAGTTTGTACAAAGTGGCCAGCCATACATGCAACGGCACACGAAAGAACTGGAACACCGCAACGGGCAGGATCAGACTAAGATCGAATGGCGAGCTTTCGATCATTTTCCGCCAATTGTCGATGGCAAGGAAAAACAAGTGGATAAAGTTTTTGCCCATGACGGCGTTCCAGGTGGGTGTGTCGAATGGGAAGATGTACAACGGGTGCCACACATTGTCTTGTATACTCCCACTCAGTTGCGTGTGCAGAGGTTCGCATAGCGAGCTGATGGTGTGTGCTGATGTGTGTGTGTCAGGCATGTTCAGTGCAGCAAAGAGCTGGTCCACCAACTGGGCATCAGCAAGCACCACCCTGTTGGTGTTGGTTGGAGGAGAGGGGTGGAAGAGAGGGACGGGACTGGTGCTACTGTGGGGGGAAAGTGAAGGAGCGGAATTGGGGCTGGGATTGGCATCACCGTGAGAGGAAAGCGAAGGAAAAGGAGCGGGATCGGGGTCAGGACCGGGATCAGGACCTGGACTAGGAGCGGGGTTGCTGTGGGAAGGATCGGGAGAGCGGTTCCAAGCATCAACGTGGGAGGCAAAGGCTAGCAAGGTAGCGAAGGATCTAAAATGCATTGAGTGGTGTTCTGGTTGAAAGGCACAGCGGTGGCAGAGAGCGAAAGAACACCGGTAAAAACATTCAGCGAGACTGCCTTTTGCTGCGTCACACCATGTGGAGCGGCTGGGTGCCTGTGAACCGCACTGCTGGCAACTTAACTGTGGTGGAAGTGTTGGACAAAGCGATGACTAGGGAGCAAGTGTTCTTCCAGATGGCAGGTGGATGTGGACAACGGCATGGCTGTTTCCACGATGTCTGTATGCTGACAATCACGATGATCACAACTGCAGGATTAAACCAACATTACATTTACACACACGCACACGCTGCTTCGACACACTCGCCATTGCTGAAGAATACGTACAAACATGCTTTCTGTCCTGTCGCACACACACACACATGACCAACACCATGACTACTGTTGGCACATTATGCTGCTGTTCATTACTCCTCCTCCTCCTCTTCCTCTTCCTCCTCCCACTCTTCCTCCTCAGCACCAGCAGCAGGCGTGTCACTTCCTACAGGAGGGGTGGGTGGAGCTGCAGGAGCAGGCTCAGGAGCGGCAGCAGCCACGGGAGGCGGGGGAGGTGGTAGAGGGGTAGTTGGAGCTGCAGGAGTAGGCTCAGGAACTGGAGCAGCCACAGGAGCTGGAGGAGTGGGTGGAGCTGCAGGAGTAGGTGGAGCTACAGGAGTAGGCTCAGGAGCGGCAGCAGCCACAGGAGGTGGAGGAGTGGGCGGAGGGGTGGGGACAGGAGCAGGCGTAGCAGCAGCAGCAGGAGCAGGCGTAGCTGGGGCAGGGGCAGCTGCTGCTGTGGGAGGTGGAAGAGGCGTGAGATTAGGCGCGGCTATAGCCGTAGGCGTCATCGCAGCTGCGCTCATCTTGGCAGCCTTCTTAGCAGCCTTCTTGGCAGCCTTCTTGGCACTCTTCTTGGCATCCTTCTTGGCATCCTTCTTAGCCTCCTTTTTGGCAGCCTTCTTCAGCACAGGAGCCGCCTCCACAAGCAGCATCAACGCCAGCAATATAAACAAGAAAGCAGCAATACGCATTGTTCAATTAAAATAAGAATAGAAATAAAAGTAAGGTGGGAGTGGAAGTGGAAGCAGACGGTGCGCGTGTGTGGGGCGTTGGGAAACAAGAGCGACCAGCGCAGCTCGCTACTTTTGGCTACGTTGTGGTGTTGCCGCTTTGGGACACCGCGGCGCGTGTCGTCTGCCTCAGCGAAGCAGTGTTCTGCCTCGCCCCTGCCTGCCACGCGTCCTTTCTTGCCGATGCTGGTGCATAGCTGTGTGTGGAATAGAATGTGGCAACAGGTGCGGATGTTGAACGAGGATGTGTGGAGGAGGTGCACCACCACCGCCCCACGCTGGCACACCATGTTGTGTGCACATTGGAATGCGCATTGAAGTGTGTGTTGTTGCTACACATGTGGCCACTTCAACACGCATGCGTTCGCGGTGTGGCGGTGTTCAGAACACAACGGCAAAAGCCAACATGTGTTATTCGACAAACGGCTCTTTGTTGACAGGCAGCGGGTGGTGACAGCGGGGTTCGTGATCAAGAACACCGCTGGGCCTGTTTGCGCGGGGACAGCAAAGCAGCACTTCGATAGACACGCTGTTGTGTAGGTGGCTGGGATGGAGACGCCCCAGCAAGCCGATGCATAGCCGGCAGCGCAGTGCGCACACGCGCCACACGCGATGAAACAGCCACACACACACAGCCACACAGCCACATCCTCTACTGCCTGCACGTTAAATGTTTGCCAAGCATGATCCCTCTTGCCGGCAGCCTTTGTCTTGCGTTGTTGATGAGCGACACACGCCAGCACTAAGCACTGTGTCGCACTGCAAGAACAACGCGTGTCGCCGTCAAGCCACGCCACTCCACCGCCGCTCCACCGCCACGCCCCGCCACGCCCCCACGCCCCCGCACACGGCAATGCGGTCGCGTGCTCTTCTGTGCGCACACACCGCGCATACACGCACACTGCGCCCGGTGGGGCAGCGCGCCATCTCCGCCGCACCGCCACGTCCCCTTCCGCCCGACTACAGCCCCGTAAGCACACAGCCCGCTGCGCCACCCACACGTTCCCACACAGACAGCCGTTGAGAACAGGTGGTATGCGTGGTGGGAGCAGCAAGGTAGCGTGTCCGTCCCCCGTCTCGCCACGTCCCTCTCGCCACACCCCTCTCATCCGCAGGCTACTTCCAACCACACGCCCAGTCGGCCGGTCCTCTATTCACCATGCTGTGTCCACCACCAAACATCACGGGTGCACTCCACATTGGACACGCGTTGACCGTCAGCGTGCAGGATATGGTGGCGCGTTACAAACGCATGTGTGGTCACACGGTGGCGTGGATACCCGGCACCGACCACGCCGGTATCAGCACTCAGTCGGTGGTGGAACGGCTGCTACTCCAGCGAGACCATGTATGCTGTCTCTGCTTGATGCGTGCACAGTCACTCACCGCTACATGCAGGTGACGCGACACCACATAGGCAGAGACGCGTTTCTTCGCGAAATAGACCAGTGGCGTGAAGTGCACGGCGACAAGATCAATCACCAGCTGGTAGACACACACGCACCCGCGCACCCACGCGTTCACGCACTACTTTGTTGACGCGTCGTTGTGGAAATAGCGTCGGATGGCTGCATCATTGGCATGGAAGAACGCGTTTTTCACCCTGGATGAGACGCGATCGCGTGCTGTTACAGAAGCATTTGTACGGCTTGCCGATCAGGGATTGGTGTATCGTGCAATGCGACCCGTGCACTGGTGCTGCGCACTCGGCACTGTGATCTCCGACATTGAGGTGGGTGACCGTGGGGTGATCACGTCTCATGCAGAAGCACAGATCGAGTACACGGAGATAAAGGGTCGTACCGCACTCCAACTCCCTGGAAGAGATGCACCGTACGTGTACCCTTGCTTCTTGCCCCCGTTCACCACAACCAAGCCATGCAGTGTTAATTTCGGGATCATGCATCGCGTGGCCTATCCACTGTGGCAGGAGGATGGATGCAGCAGTGAGGCGTTGTTGGTTGACACGACACGCGTGGAAACAATATTGGGAGACGTGGCCTTGGCGGTGCACCCAGAAGACACGCGTTACACGGTACGCAGTCTGCGCCATAGGCATACACACGCGTCATGCATCACCTAGCATCTGATCGGGAAATACGTGCGCCACCCAGTGCTTCACACACGACTGCCAATCATCGCAGATGCCGTGCTTGTCGATCCGCTCCTTGGCACCGGCATTGTCAAGGTCACTCCAGCGCACGACATCGACGACTATCATTGCGGCACACGCCATCACTTGCCACACATCGTAGTCATCGATCGGCAAGGCTGCATCACGCAGGACTGCGGTGTACCGGAGTTGCAGGTACGCTGGCTGCCCATCCACCGTTCACACAGAACAGGGCAAAAACCGGTTTGACGCACGACACTTGCTTCTAAAGATGCTCGAAAAGAGCGGGCATCTTCGTGGCACCAACGAGCACCATGAAATGCGTGTGGCACGGTGTGCACGATCTGGCGATGTGATCGAGACATTTATCCAACCGCAGTGGTAATCGCACTACCACCACCACCACCACCACCATCAGCAACAACAACAATAGTAACAACAACCCGTGTAATAGGTATGTGCGAATGGCAGCAATGGCAGCACGTGCTACAGAAGAAGTGTCGTCAGGCCGCGTAAACATCACACCAAATGACCACATGGGTGAATGGGCACATTGGATGGGTGTGTGAATGGTTCCAAACCTGTGTCTTCGCAATCTCACCCACGTACAGACAACGTGCAGGACTGGTGTGTGTCACGACAGCTGTGGTGGGGCCATCGCATTCCTGCTTGGCAGCTCTCCTCGCCAGCAGCTACGAACACAGTCGACACGAGCGACCCATGCGCCTCTAGCCAATGGATCATTGCCCGGGATGAGAACGAGGCGTGTGAGCGTGCGCGCAGACAATTTCCGGGTGCCGTCATCGCCGCATCATCTCTACGCCAGGATAGCGATGTGCTTGATACATGGTTTTCCGCCGCTCTCCTGCCACTGTCGGCACTGGGGTGGACAGGTGCGCAACCCGTTCCGGTAAGTGGGCGGATAGTGGAAAGGGTGGTGGCAATGGCGCCTTTGCTCATCCGCGTTCCCGCACAAAGGCCAAGTACCCCACCCAGTTGCTGGAAACCGGTTCGGATATTCTCTTTTTTTGGGTTGCGCGTATGATGATGCTTTGCACACATCTAACCGGCCAAGCGCCGTTCACTGACATTGCATTGCATCCGATGGTGATGCTCACACATCGCTGTGCACTGCTGACAACGAACTAGGTGCGTGATTCGCTTGGTCGCAAGATGTCGAAGTCGCTCGGCAATGTGATCGATCCGCTGCAAGTGATCAGCGGTGCCAATTTGCACGACTTGGCCAACAACATCGTGCAGTCAAGTCTCACCGAACCGGAGAAACAACGGAGCATCATGGAAATGACAGCACAATATCCAAACGGGCTCCCAGCAGTGGGCGCTGACGCACTACGGCTTTGCCTTGTCAGCTACACACAGCAGGTGAGCGTGCGCCAAAGTGCACACATTTATGCTCATGGTGTAGACGCGCCAGATCAATCTAGATGCAGCCAACATTGTCGCAGCTTCTCATTTCTGCAATAAGCTATGGCACGCAAGTCGCTACATCCTGGGCGTTGTGCAGAAGCTAGACGTGGCGCCAGTGTTCGGGATCCCCGCACAGCAAGGCCAGCGTTCGCTGCTGGATCGCTACATTCTGTCGCGACTGGCCGACACAGTTGCGCGTTGCCACACAGCAATCCAGCGCAAGAACTGGCACGCATACGCCGAGGCAGCATGCAGTTTTGTCACTGCTGATTTGTGTGACGTGTATATCGAGTTCAGCAAGCAAACGCTTGCCACAACCACGTTGGCAACAGCGTGTTGTATCGAAAGTGAGAACGAGAACGAAAACGAGAACGAAAACGAAAAACGCATCACAGCCCAGATCCTCGTCGCAGCATTAGAGCATGCATTGCGCCTGCTACACCCCGTCACCCCGTACATCACCGAGGTAGAACATGCACCTTTGTTGGTTGAGATCCACGGCTGTGCTCACTTTCGAACGGCAGGAGCTGTGGCAGCATGTCGTAGCAGCCACCGACAATACGCGCAGCAGTATCCCCGACTCGATCATGATTGCATCGCTCCCCACTACTGATGAAACACAACCATTGCGGGATACCGCTGCAGAAGAAACGATGCAGGTGAGCGCGTGCTCTTCTCGCAACGATGTGCTTATCACTCCACAGCTTCTGCTGTCTATCGTTCACTCCGCACGATCTTTGCGCCAACGAAACGGCATTTCCATTGCCACTGAACTTCCCTTCACCATTTGGATTGGCGCGGACAACGAGCGCAACGCCGAAGTTATCCGTCACTACGTAGACACGGTAAAACAGTTCATGCGAGCAACACAAGTGACAATTACACGATACGAGGTATATCTGTTGATCGGGGATTCGGATGACAAAGCAACAGGAGCAAACGCATGACTACATCGGCCACGTAGTGAATGCCGGACTGAAGGTGTTTCTGCCGCGCCATTGCATTCCCGCAAGTGTGCGCAAAGTAGAACAGGTGCAGCGCCAGATAGCCAAGATAGAACAGGTTCTGCACCAATTGCGACAGAAAATGGCAGCACCCAACTATGCATCTCGTGCGCCCTCGCGCATTCAAGCTTTGAACCAGTAGCGTCGTTTGCATGTCTGTTCGCCTCTCTAACACAGCGTAGAAAACGGCTTGTGCAAGCGGAAGAGGAGTGTCGACAGCTCCACGTGAACCTGGCTTCATTACAATAACATACCGTACCACACACGCCATGTTTATTCATAGCCGGTGGGATTCTGACTTTGCCAACGCCACAAGTCACGGCACATGTCGTCAATGCCGAACACAGCCTTCCATCCCAACACACGCATGGCTTTGCTAGAGTCTGCAGTGACCCGGTCGACATCACCCGGTCGCCGTGATACAATCTAGCTTGGTCAGCATCCACCACGGCCCAACATCGACCCACCTGGTATGGAATATCATGACCACACGCGAGAGACATGGCTTTCACAATCTCCATGACGGAATACCCCTCGCCCGTGCCAAGATTAAATGCCTCTGAGCCAAGTATGCGGGGCAGGTACTCAAGGGCCATCAGGTGCCCCTTAGCCAGATCCACAACATGGATGTAGTCTCTGATGCCTACACTGGAGTGAGCCATTGCTGCACAGCACCCGCCACATACATGTGCCATCTGGCGTGTCATAATCAGTGCCGAAGACATTCACGTGTGGGTATTTTCCAATGGCAACCTGGGCGATAAACGGGGTTAAGTTGTTCGGAATGCCCTTGGGATCCTCGCCGATCTTGCCGCTAGGATGTGCGCCTGCGGGGTTGAAGTAGCTAGACGAGGCTGAATATACACTCGTGGCGCTGACCGCGCATACCGCAGGAAGACTGCACGCCAGCGAGGATCGGCGTGACACATATCTCGCAGCATCTCCTCTACAAACCATTTCGTTCGTCCATAAGGATTTGCCAGCACTCCACCAGCCTCCTCTTCCTTCACCGGCGTGTGCGACGCGTTGCCATACACGACTGCGCTGCTGGAGAACACCAGACTGCGACACTCGTACTTCTCCATAAGGTGCAGTAGATTTATGGTGCCCATCACGTTGTTGTGGTAGTACCGTAGTGGGTCCACCGCCGACTCGCCCACAGCCTTAAGCGCAGCGAAGTGGACGACGGCATGGAAGGGTGGATGGGAGCGGAAGACTTGCTCCAGCTCTTCTTTTACGGTGAGGTCCGCTTTATGGAACGCCACGCTGTTTCCGGTGATTTTCTCGATGCGTTTGATGCATTCTGTGCGGATGTGAGCGAAAGAGGCGTGACACAGAATGCACCTTCAGAAGCGTTAAATAGATTGTCGACCACCACCACACGGTAGTTGCCGGTTTGAGCCAACTCCAGCACAATATGGCTTCCGATATAACCAGCCCCTCCGGTCACCAGTACGTAGGTAGGGTCGCCGTTTGACGTATTGCTCGTCATCGCCGGGTTCGGTAAACTTCCCATGTATCACGTGCCGCTCGCCTCTCAGAGTTATCTGCACGCTTTTAGGGCTAAGCTGTTCTACGCGTCGGAAGAAGATGACGAAGTGTGTGTGCGTGTGTGTTGCTGTTGACGTGCAAGTGGTTGTGTACACAAAAGCGGTTGTGGATGACGCAGTGCAATGGAGCGTCATCGAACTGCTGCCGCACCTCTGCTCGCAGCGCACGTCGAAGTGTGTGTTTAGAAATAGCTTTTAATACAAAGAGACGTGTTGACACACACGCTCACTAGTAGCGGCCACCGCGTCTGGGAGGGCTTGGGCTTCGCGCATGCTTGCGTGGACTACGGCTTCGACTCGGACTACGGCTGCTGTATGTACCACGACTTGGACTGCGCCGACGCCGTGGTGGACTACGACGAGGACTACGGCGTGGTCCGCCCATATTCCCAGCGCCCCGGTATGGAGGCGGAGAGCGCGAGCGTGGGCGGTATGTCGATGTCTGAACAGGATAGCGACGCGGTGGCGGTAGCGGTGGCGCATTGCGCCCGCGTGGTGGAGAGCGCGTTCTTCGTGGCTGCGCAGGCAGCCGCAGATGCACTTCCAGCATATTGCCGTCCAGTTGTCCTTCGTGCATATGCTCAACCGCCTTCAATGCCTCCTCTGGCGTGTCGTACTCCACCATGCACTCTCCACGATTCACATTGACTAGGCATTATGAGGTCATCAGCGAGCAGCAATCGTCGCTTACTTCGTCGATTCATGGGAAAGTCAATGGACTTTACTTTTCCCCAGAACTCGAAAATCTCACGAATATGAGCCTCAGTGACGTTGCGCGTCAGCCGGCCAACCACAATCCAAGTAACGGGTGGTGGCGGTGATGGAGAGCGTTCGCGCGACGGAGATCTAGCTGGAACACGTCGCTTAATGGGGCTGTGCGAGCGGCTATAGTACGAGTGATTGGAGCGAGAGCGAGATCTGGCGATGTCAGCGACGTACTCGCGCACGCCTGCTACCTGGATCGAGAGACGGACATGGGGCGGCCGCGCGCGCGCACAGGCGATGGAGAGCGCGACGACATTGGCGGGGCTGGCGGTGGATGTGATGGATGGATGCGAATGTGGCGTGTGGATGCGGCGCTGACGAACTATTTTCACTGCATCAACATGGAAAATCGCCGATCAATCAGACGGAGTAAAAAAAGATCTGCCGAAACGCATGCTGGAACCACACAGAGCAAACGACTAAAGAGCGATGCAGCGGAATCAGCACAGGCTGTGAACGGGGGCGATTCCCAAGAGCCGGGTACTTCCGAATGGCGTGTCCCTAGACTTACATTCCGACAATGTGCAGAAGTGGCTGAGCAAACACTATCTGCTGTGGCTGCTGCGGCTGCTGTGGCTACCGTGGCTACTGTGGCTACTGTGGCTGCTGTGGCTACTGTGGCTGTTGCATCCGATGCAGCAACGCTCACGACTGAGCTAGGTTGGATGGCCAACGTGTGTGGGCTTCGCCCTGACCACAAATAGAATTTACACCAGTGCTGAGTAGAGCAAAGAAGCTGAAACAGAAGAAAGAGCTCACGCGAGCGGCACAGAGCTCAGTAAGTGTATCCGTTGACGACAGGCTACTGATCGTGCTTCCCGTCAGGCACCTGTGGAGCTGTTGTACAACAACCGCGGGCTCTGGTCTGGTCTGTCCCTCGCGGTATGTCGGCACATTCTAGGCAGTGTTTGACAGGAAACAAAGGACATTCGTGAGCTTATCTTGTGGTGCCTAGCAGATGGCGTGAACCCCTCGTGGATGCTTGTTAAGGTATGCACTGCCCATCTCTATTCTTCATGAGCGGAGAATGCAGAATAGAGAGGCAGTTAAAAAGGTGGTGGTCTTGCTCGTTCCCCAAATGGACAGCTCTGCATTCATTCAAAAGGACAAGACGCGTCTTCAAATGCCAGACTCTATCGAACACTTTCTCGCACGATCCAGCGCGGAGGAATCGCCGATCGCCGCAATGGAAGGGCTGAAGAAAGTGTTCACGTGTGTGGCGCCCGTCAAGTGCCCAGTGGATCGGTCACGGCTGCTGGCACCTTGGCGCGCCTTGCTGCAGTGCCCATTGACATCCAGGCAAAAACATGCGCGCAAGGAAGAGCAGGAACAACAGCCGAAAACACTGCAGATCCATGATTGTGTACTGACCATCGGTGCACTGCGGGAGATGGAATACCCGCTTTCTCCAAGTGTCACCGGAGTGCCTTTGAAGGAGGGCTGGGTCGAGACTCTCCCGCAGCCGCCAACTGACGCGCCAATCGATCCCGAGTGCGATGTGTTCGCTATCGATTGCGAAATGGTACCACTGTGTGCGTGTGTGTGCAAGCGTATGCAAGCATATGCTCATCCCGCTGGTAGTGTGAAACGAGTGCTGGTTCCGAGCTCACACGCATCTCCATGGTCGACTTCAAGGGGCGGATAATAATGGATGAACTGGTGCGACCTGAGAATACCATCACAAACTATCTGACCGAGTTCAGCGGGATTACCGCCGAGAAATTGGCTCATATCACAACGACACTTGCGGATGTGCAACAGAAAGTATTGTCGCATATCTCGTCTCGCTCCGTACTCGTGGGCCACTCTCTCCAAAATGACCTTCGTGCCATGAAGGTCCGTTGCGCCGCGTGGTGTGTATGCTTAGCCGTTGGTAGATGGTGCACACATGTATAGTCGACACATCCGTGCTCTATCACCACACACGCGGACCGCCCGCTCGACCCAGTCTGAAGTGGCTGTCAGAACGCTGGCTCAAGAAAGCAATCCAGACAGGCGGGATGGAGGGACACGACAGTGTGGAAGATGCCATGTCGTGCATGACACTCTTCCGGACAAAGCTGCTGAATGGTAGGCGATGGAGATGCCTTACAGTGTGCTAAGTGCATCGTGCAGGTGCGCAATTCGGTCTGTTTGAGACTACCAACGAGAGCCTGTTCGATCGCATGAAGCGACTGCCGTCAAGACCAGTGCATAGTGCGGTGGTCGATTGCGCATCGGAACTCCAGATCATTGCTGGCTCGGCAAACGCGCAGTACCCGTGCAGCAATGACGACCAAGTGGTGGAGTGTATCGGTAAGGCTTTGAAAAGCCATGCATTTGTTTGGGCACGGCTTCGTGCCATCGAATACTCCAACGGTATGTCAGCACTGGTTTCCCCTGTTACGCGTGTGTCGCACGCGTCGGCTCACTCGTCCATGCGCAGAACGACTGCGAGACGCGCTGGACCACCTGGAGTTGAAGAGAGCGTACGAGCAGACGGATGTTCGCATCCAGCAGATTTGGGAATCGTTGCCAAACGGCACCGTCCTCATGCTGCTTAGCGGCTATGGCAATTTGTCGGAAGTGCAATCGTAAGCGTCCGTTATCTCGCTCACGAAGTGCTAACACGACCTCTTCCTCCACAGACTGCAGCGAAAGCAAAAAAGGTATATGGAGGCAATGCGAAACAAGGCGCCCGCAGATGCAGAACCGACGGATCTGTTTGGAGAACCGGAACAGCTACGTTTGGTCCAAGCATTATCGCGCGCTGCAGTGGGCATGTCTATGCTTGCCGTGAAGGGCGGCTCGGTCCGTCAGCATATGTAATGATTAGAAATAACGCCGCAATGAAGTGTCTTTACCATTGCGTCGCTGGCAGTGCCGCATCTGTCTCTGCCGGGATGACGCGATTGGAGCAGGAAGCGCGTTGCCGCACTCGTCGTCGCAGACGGAGAAGGTGGACAGGTAGATTCTTTCTTGACAAGCCACTCTCGCCCCCGCTTACAGATCAATGCTACGCGTCAACAAAGGTGGCGTTCTCCTCCTGTGGAACGCGTTCTTTCTCTCCCTTTTTCTTTCTTTCGTTCTCTGGCTGCCACCAGCGGTAACGACTACACTACGGTTCTTCGGTAGAGGTGCTGAAATGCTTGTGTTTATTTCAACAGCCAGAGTAAGCGTGTTCCTGTTGGTGGCATCTTTGCGCGTTCAATACTCACTTTTCACAACCCAACACGCGTAGCGTGTCCGTCTTCACAAACACTTTCACACTGCACCAGCGCGAAGAATGGACGTTTTCACTGCCCCGCTGTGCTTCAACATTTCCGCGGAACACATTCGCAAGAAAGCCGACCTACTGAAACAGCAGGCTACCGAGGTGTACGACCGCATTGCTGCGCGTGATGAGTCTGCGTGTACATTCGACAACACAGTGCGTCCACTGGGCGAGCTGGACAATCGCGAGAATGCTGACAGCAATGTACTATCCTTTATGCAACACGTCAGTGCATTTAAAGACGTGCGTGACGCAAGTGTCGATGCGTCGAAAAGCCTTCAGGTTCGCATCCGTTCTCACACCTACATCCACTTGCACATCTGCTCACCTACCCTGTCGCACACACACACACACACTGCAGGCCTTCTATATCGAAAGCAGTATGCGGAAGGACATATATGCTCGTGTGGTAGCTGCGTCCAAAGCCACGAACGACAGTGCATCCTTTGGTGACGAAGACAAGCGACTTCTGGACCATATGATGCGTGACTACAAGCGCGATGGTCTTGCGTTATCGGACGCGTCTCTTTCAAAGCTGAAGGAGATGAAAACGCGGATAAGCGAATTGGGAATCGAATTTTCGCGCCGTATTGGCGAGGATCAGACTTCCATCACCTGTGAGCCAGAAGATTTGGCGGGAATGCCCAAGGACTGGATGGACACGCTACGAAAGAACGACGCTGGACAATACATAGTAACTATGCAGTATCCAGAACGCTTTCCTGGTATGGCTGCGTCATGCAGACGCGTCTGCTCACATCGCCTAGTGCTCAAGCTGTGCAGTAACGAGGAAACGAGGAAACGGCTGTTGACAGCGAATGACACAAGAATCAAGGAGAATGTGGCCACGCTGGAGGAGATTGTGCGGATTCGTCGGGATGCGGCCAAAGTGCGTTACCATTCTGTGAAAGGTCGCTGAGCCGTCTAGATGCTGGGATATCCATCGCACGCTGCTTTCAAACTGGAAATCAAGATGGCGAAAACCGCCGTTGCCGTAAACGAAGTACTCGCCCACGCTCCGGCCTCCGTCTGACACTTTAGTTCTGCGATCGTCTCAGGAAACTGTTGCTCCCGCTTGGTGAGCGTGAGCTGAAAAAGTTACAAAGCATCAAGGCAGAAGAAACGAAGCAGGAGAACGTCGAAATCAACAGCTGGGATACTATGGTAGGTTACAGCAGCCACTCTGTTTCACGCTGCATAGTACTACACCCGGCTATGGAAAGAGCGCGACTACGAGGTTGACGACGAGAAGATCAAGGAGTACTTCTCGCTACCTAGTGTGACGGAAAGTACGCGTATACAGATGCTGGCTGCTTGCTGACACGCGCCCCAGAAATGCTGGCTGCCTACCAAACAGTGCTGGGACTGATATTTACGGAAGTTGAGCGTCCACAAACGTGGCATCCAGGTTCTGTTGCGCAGACCGTTGTTTGCTGTTGTAAACTGCGTCAACAGATGTCCGCATGTTTGAGGTGAGAGATGCGGAGAGCAAAGAGGCAATGGGACACTTCTACTTGGATCTGCATCCTCGTGACGGGAAGTACACGCATGCTGCTTGCTTCGGTCTGCGTGCTGGCTACGAGGAGCGTGCAGAGGACGGATCCGTGCGACGTGTGACCCCGGCTGCAGCCATGGTGGCCAACTTCTCTAAACCGTAAGCTGGATGCGGCCATGGGTTCTCTCGGTAACGCGCGGGATTTCAGATCGGCAGAGCGGCCGAGTCTGATGAAGCACGACGAGGTGGTTACTTTTTTCCACGAACTGGTAGTCGCACTCAGGGACGGCAGAGGCGCTTACCATCGTCCACGCAATAGGGCCATGTCATGCACCAAATCTGCAGTCGTACAACATGGGCTCGCTTCCATGGAACAGCAGTGGAGCGTGATTTTGTGGAGGCCCCATCGCAAATGCTGGAAAACGTATTGCCTTTCTTGTTTCTGCTGCTGCTGCTACTGTTGTTACTGTGTTTAACGGTGATAGTGGTGCTGGGATCGTGAAACATTACAAGGACTGTCTTCGCATTACAAGCGTGAGGGAGAACAACTGCCAACAGAGTGGATCGATCGAATGATCAATGCCAAAAACATGACGGCAGGTCTGATGTACTTGCGCCAGCTGTTCTTTGGAGTGTTCGATATGACCATTCATTCGTCAGGTAGACAGCGCGCAGCAGCGGTTGGCCGCGTCTAACGGGGGCACAGAAGAGGATGTGGACACCACTGCGTTGTGGACGCGGTTGCGCAGCGAAATCACGCTGATCTCTGGTATCCCAGTAAGCATATTGTGTTGGCACGGCGATATCGCTTCTAATTGCCTAGGGCTCCTATCCTGCAGCTACTTTCGGACACATGATCGGCTATGATGCCGGCTACTACGGCTACCTGTGGTCGCAAGTGTTTTCGACAGATATGTTCCAAAGCAAGTTTGCAGGAAACGTGGCGAATCCAGCCACTGGTCGGAAGTACCGCGCGGAAATCCTGAAGCCAGGTGGATCGCGAGACGGGATGGACAGTCTGAAGGCGTTCCTCGGCAGAGAACCGACCATGGATGCCTTTTTGAAGTCGATTGGCCTGAGCAAAGCTTGAGATAGCTGTTTGTGCACGGGACTCAGAGATGGGAGATGGGAATAGGCGTGTTTGTTAGTTGAGATCTATCAAAGCGAAGTAAAGAATGCAGTGTTAAGCACAGGAACTGCCGATGCGGCGAAGGCGTGCATGACATTTCCACTAACTATTTTTCACGCATCATTTCCACGATCGAGTCAGGAATGAACGGGTTTTCACTGCGTCATCCACTCCAGTTTGAGGAGTGCATGGTTGCTGACGAACAGCCCGGCGGGCATCCATGGAAGACTGGTCATTTGGCATAACACTGCGTGAAGAGAGGGTATATTGCTTTGCTTCTTATGTCATTCCACGCTTGAATCCTTCGGATCGGCGACGACGACCCTCCATCCTCCTCGATAGTAAAGTGGGGTACAGCAGCGTAAGGAGGAGAAAATGACTATGTGCCGCTGGCGGGAGGAAGTGCGTCCGGAGATGAGAGGCCTTTGCAAATGGAGCTTGGCTATACTTGTGCTGCCTGCATGTCGTGTGTGATATCTTGCTGTGGTCTTATGTGCTGCTGCAGCAGAAGCTGTAGACGAGCGTAGTTCTCGTCGCTTGTTTCCGCCGACAGCCGATGCAGCAAGCCGCGCGACTCGTAGTGTGCCAGCAGCGGCTCGGTGACTTCGTGGTGCTTGCGCAAACGCACTTCGAACACTTGCTGCCATTGTGCATTGATTAGCAGGTGCGAGATGCACGCTTACCGGGTCATCGTCTGGACGACGGGTGAGCGGTTCACCTGTGACATCGTCACATCCAGTCACCCGCGGCGGATTGTAGGAGAGGTTGTACATGCGGCCAGATGACGCGTGAATCCAGCGATCTGTTTTCTTAGTTCCACGACTGATGTGGTGCCACGCCAAGCGAGCGAGCGAGCAAGCAAGCGGATAAAGGAGAAACCCACCCATAATACGCTGCAAGATGACGGGCTCTGGAACTTCTAGCGATATCACCAGGTTCAAGGGACAGCCCAGTCGTGCTAGCGTGGTATCCAGCATGCTAGCTTGAGCGGCGTTGCGCGGGAACCCATCCAAGAGCCATGACTGTAAGGGTGAGCGAGGCTTTGCAGTTGCGCTGGGCTATCAATGACTTACTGTGGAAGGAGAAAGACATGCCAGTTGATGCTGGATTAGTGTGACCATGAGCACGTCAGGTACTAGGCCTGGCACAGTTATTTTCCACGCGTCTTGCCACCGTGAAGCCACACACCTCCACGCGCCATTTCAGCTTGCACACGGCGCCCAATGCTTGTGTTGTGCACGATTTCTTGACGCAACAGATCACCGCTAGAGATGGGGACCACGTTAAACGACTTGTGCAAGCGTTGAGCTTGTGTGCCCTTGCCAGCGCCCTAGGATGGTGCTTAGTGGGAGAGGATGGCGATGCACAAACGAGATTACCGGCGCACCGATCAAGAGCATGCGCACGGTGCGAGCGATGGGCGTGGCTGGGCACGAGAGAAGGCGCCGTGCCATGCAAAGGTGTGTGAACAATAAGGTTGCCTCAGCTGGCAGACACTTCCACGCCTCTACCGTATGCGCATCTGCTGCATCGTCACGTGACGCTGATGAGAACGTGCTGCAACGAGACGCGTAGACGAAGCGTGTGCTGCGTTCGCATCGCTCATTCCTAGTTACGCATGCGATAGCACGGCTTGAACGGGAAAGGGATAAAGGTTGTGTTTGAAACATGGCAGGTGGTCTACATCCGATTCTGTGCAACAGGCTGTTTCTGGATCGACGACTTCGATGTGTGGAGCACATTACCAACATGCATCGGATGAAAAAAAGGCCCAACTGTAGCTATATTATGTTGAATTTCGCTGAAAGCTCGCACGGAACGTAAGCACTGCTGGCACATTCCCATTTCTCAATTGTTCAGTGCGCACTTGTGCTTTAGCAGGCGGCTGTTCTAGCTCGTCCATCCTCATTACCACTCGCCCAAGAAACACTGTGCGGGAGTGAGTTCAGAGGAGACGTGCCGGCAGCATACATGGCTCTCCCACAAGTCGATCGTGTAGCACGTCAATATGCACGCAGTCGTCCTCCTTCAGGATCGCGAGCTGAAAGGACTACACATGTCTGGGTGCATGCCCTGGTCAGGATGTGTCCTACCTGGTTCCAGACTGCATGCGCGGTATTCCTGATCACACGGGTGCGTTGCTGTCGTTTTCCAAGACGGATGCTGCAAAATGCATTGGCCATATTTCGTGGTGCTACACCGTCGCATGACAAGGCACAGTAAGCATTCGGGAGCACACTTCTCCATACATCGTTGTTCCGGAACCACCAATCCTTGACAGTCTTGGATGGAGATATTCAACACGCCAATCTGCTTTCCGTCCAGCGGTAGAGATGATGCTAAGACATGCGTGTGTGGTAATGGTACAATCTAACGGAAACACTTACGAGTGGCGTCCAGACGTTGCATCGTTTCAATTGCCTTTCTGATTTCCTGTATCCACTTCTTTTTGCTGGTGACCGAGTCTGCACGAAGCAAGATTTCTTCCAAGTCGTAGTGAAGCTCGAAGCATTTGTCATCTACGTCCTCAGTCGAGTGAAAGCAGGCGTAGGCGAGCACACACCAATCTGTCGCAGGCCACCGTGCGTACTAGGCTCTGTCACCGTCAAACCAAACACCGGAATTGGCTGCCCTGTTAGCCATGCTGCACACAAGACATCCCAGCGCAACCGACCTCTCGATAGATCTGATACTCGTAGACATAGCTGTCCCGAGCGAATTCAGCCAGCAGCAGGAGGTCGTCAAACAAATAGGCCTGCAGTTTTCGTCCGCTCTTTGCTTTTGCCAGCTTTCCTTCGAGCAGAAAGCGTCGTCGCGTCATCTGCCGTGTTCTTTCGGAAAGATTCAAAGGCTTTTCACGACTGTTAGCTTTCGAATACACACGTTGTAACCACCGTGGTTAGTGAACTCATGTCCACGGCGTGGAGCAGCTCAGCAATACGCACACGATCTTCGTTTTTGCGTGCACCCTCGTTTGCCTGAACAAGGAGCTCCTCGGATAGCTGCAGTGCTTTTGTAACACTTGCATGGTCAAGATGCGTTTCCGGGGTAGCATCCAGTATCTATGCACCAATCAGTCTTGTGCTCAATCATCACGGCTGGTGTGCTCACTTGTCGTAATAATAATGCGTAGCGGACAATCCGTTGCATCGGCTCCAGCAGAAAACTGGTCAAGTCCAGGCTTCGGCATCGCGGATTAATCATACACTCCTGCAGAAAGTGGCGTTGGCAATGCGTCGCATGCTCACCGCGGAGTCACCTTGAGAAATGCTGCCAGCTTCGGATTTGCCTTGCGTTGCAGCTGCAGAATACGAGATGCAAGAAATTGGTTGCTGCAATACTGAATGTAGCATTCCATAGAGGGATACTGTGTTTACACGTGTGCGTGTCAGTGAGCTGAGGTGAGAAACCGAGCGCGTACATGCTTGAGGAACAGATCGCCAATTGCAGGCACAATGTATCGGCTCTCTTTCTGCCGTGCTTCCAGGTCACTAAGCAGCTGCGTGTTGTACACCAAAAGATCCTCGATATTCGCGAAAATGGTTCGAAGATCGGCAGTCGGAAGGGTCTCGTGCATAGGCGCGTAAAACACCTAGCCACACGCCTCAGAAGCTGGCCCGTTTGCGCACTGCCACGCTCTCACCTCCACCACCATCTGTAGATGGCTTAAATAGGTCTGCTCAGTAGTCACCAGCTCAAAAATATGCTCTTGGCGACGACGCTCAAGCGCCGACAGTTCTACCACGAGCGAGACGGGCGCCAGCGCTAGCCAGGATCCGGGTTGAGCCGCGGCCTACACGCGCACTTACTCACCACAAATAGGGAAAAGCAAACCACTAAGTGATCCAAGCTTTTGGCATGGCGAATCGGTTTGGGTGGCAGCAGTCCGTCTCCCTCTGTGCTTAAGCTGCGACGTCGTGCTGCCACATCATCGAACCTCTTCAGGCTTTCAATGCGACGGTGTGTGCGCACAGCAAGCTGAGGCGACTGCGTCGGCGTGGATACATGCAAACTAGGCAGCTGGCGCCGACCAAGCGTCTGTCTTTGCGTCATTCATGCTGTCGCTGCAGAAATCGGGGTCATACCTTCACTTCGTAACTCGGTGAGTTTGGCAACGAGTGCGTGCTCGACAGAGGAGGCAGAAGACGTCGTTGTTTCGTGCCACCGACCGTAGCGAAGGATAACGATGCTATCTTGGCCGTTTTTGATTCGCCTGAATGGCGAGCTATTCCCAGCTCCGATGTGTTGCTGACAGCACGGTCTACCGCACACGTAAATACCCAAAACATAGGAAAGATACGGCTGTATTTCTGTCCAAGCACAAGTGCCCTCGACTATGCGGAGACAGGTATACAGGAAACCGGCAGCGCACGAGCAAGCAAGCAAGCGAGCGAGCGCGCTCACTTACTAGCAGAGTCCAGATCCAGATAGGATCGCGGGACTACGCCCTCTGCATTAGCAGCATTTCGACCACGACACCACATCTCATCTAGGCACTCTAACAAACTGATTTGCTCGCCAGCGTGGAGAGCCAATTCGTCGTCCTGCTGTGGTACGTAGTCGTACAGCGCAGTTGCGGTTGTGGCTGTGGCTGTGGTTGTGGTCGCCGCTGTCGTTGTAGGAGCTGTGGCGCCTGTAGTGAACGACGGTGTAACAATACTGGCTATTTTACGTCATAAATAAGCGTTTTCGAAGACAGCCGTATACTCCAGGATTACCTGCATCGCTCACATACGTTCGCGGAAACCATCCGCGCTTGTTGTCTCGCGTTTGGTTGATACCAAACCACCAGTCACCGCTCGCCTCTGTCTTTTCAGGCACCAGAGCTACCACGTCACCTTCTTGCAAAGCAAGATCGTCCGCGTTGGTCGGCTTGTACTCGTACAATGCACGCACGGTTTTAACATCTGGCGTACTTGTCGAGGCAGCAGTAGGCGATGGATCGTCGGACTTGGTCAACTTGTCTGCTATGCTCTTCACTGCTCCAGTCATCGGCGTGCGTCCGATCTGGTCTGCGGCACTCGAGGAGGATGTCGGTTCTACCGCAGGATGATTTTGCATACGCTCGCGCTCCAACGCCGTTTTGCGAGCCAGTTGCGTGCTCTGGATAATAGCCTCGTGCTCGCGTCGATAATGCGCTGCCTGTTGCTCAGACTCCTCTTGCTGCTGTTTTAAACGTGCCAGTGCTTCCTCTTGCGACACCTGCTTAGAGTCGGAGTACCGCGGCAGTATACCATACGACTTGCCCGTGGCTGTTGGCTGGAACTGGTACGTGTCCGATGATCGGTCGGGGGAAGGTAATCGCTGCTTCACTTGCTCCGGTTCCGGGATTGCCTTTTCCAGCCTGGAACTCAAAGCTTCCGCAGAAGGTGTCACAACAGAGGTGGTCTGGTGTGACCGTGGCATTGGCGCCACGCTTGCTCCTCCTGTGCTGTGCAAGAATTTCTCTCGCTCTTTCATGCGCCGCTCCGCCTCCTCTTGGATGATTCGCTGACGCTCTTCTCGGTTCGAGGCGTTGACTAAAAGTTCACTGGTTGACTGGCCTGATGCGTTTGCAACGTCGGGTGCGAGTTGTCGAGCAGCAGGTGGAGACGGTGGAGCTTCTGGCGACGGCGCACTTGACGCTTTCACCTCGCTCTTGCCGGTCAGCATAGACATGCGTTGTGACAAACGTTCTGCGGCCAGTCGTTTGATCTTGTCGGTGTCCGTTTCACCGGGCAGTGCGGACATTGTATGTGACGCTGATGGCGGCACTGGTGGTAGTGGTAGTGGTGGTGGTGGTGGCGGCGACAATGCAGCAGACTTCGCTGCTGACGACTCCGAAGATGGATCGGCATGATAGTCGTGACCGTTGTTACTGCCACGCTCGAATCTCGGAGAAGACGCAACATCGCTCATCATGTTTTCCCTTGGATTCGCCCGTTCTTCGTAATACGGATTGCGTCTACCGTAAGACTCTTTGTTCGCGGTCTCCTCGCGACGCGAGCGATCTTCAACCGGTGCTGGCTCAATGGCCAGTCTGGCTTCCTTACGGCTACCACCACCACCACCATCGCTCCAATCCACTCCTTGGCCACCTTCAGCCTTGCGGATCTTGTCGGTGAGTTCACGCATTCTTTGCTTAATCCGCTCCATCTCAACACGCGCACGAAGCTCATCCTCTGTTGCGTAGTTGATCGAGCTATCGCCCGTTTCATAGCTGATCGCTTCGAAAAGCACACGCTGCTCGCCCAGCTCCTTCTTCCACCGGAGAATCAGCTCGCGTGCGGCAACTACTTCGCCTTCTTCGCGGTGGCCCGTGTGCTGCGAGCCCGATGGTGTCGACAGCCGGTCGCCGCCATACTTTTCCGCAGTGCCGCGCAGCTCAGACCAGGGATCTGTAGCGCGAGCACGCTGTCGTCCGTCGTTCACCGGTGTACAGCGCCGGTTCTCAGAGCGGTATCCACCACCGTGCTCGGCAAAATAAAGGTCGTCGTCGACAGAATCAGAAGCAATTTTGCGGACATCGCCGAATCGTGGCGATCGGTAGATGCCATCCCAATCGTCGGTGGCACGCCGCCCACTCGTGTAGCGATCTGAAGATGCGCTACTGGATCTGCCCGTGTATGCGGATCCAGTAAATCGCTGATGCAAAATCTCCTGCACAAGCGTGGACTTCGCTTGACTGACGGTGTCGCTCAGATCGCGTGTGGATGGCGGAATCAGATCCGCTGTCAGCTGGGAAGGGATGGGCTGGCCAGCTAATGCGCGGTGAATCAAATGCATTGCTACTGCAAACTCATCGGAATTGAGTCGGCCTTGGTTGTTGATGTCCGCGAGCGACCTTGATCACACACATTCCAACGTTAATCAATTGTCACCCATGCACACCCAGTGCGCCACACCTACCATATCTGCGAGAGTGCATGCTGGCCTAGTCCGCTTTGGTGGAAGATGTCGCGCGCCTTTAGTCCGGAGATATATCCAGACCCTTCGGCATCCCATGCGTAAAACACTTGGTCATACATCGCTTTCTCGTCGCGTGTCACAGCCCACGAGACCGGAGGGGGTGGCTGATGCATGGGTGGCATGAAAGAAACCCCAGCATGTTGCTGTGGCATAGGCTGTGCATAGACAGTTTGCTGGGTGTCAAACCCGGCGAGATTGGCGTTCATGTTAGCATACATGGCTGCAATAAGATCTGCCGGGGGACTGCTCATGCTGGCGTACGCGTAGTTGGATGCATGCGTTTGCTGTGGAGGCAGAATGCGGTTCACAGCATTGACAACCTCTTGTCGGATACGGTCTGGCAACGGGTCTGGCAACGAAGCGTGCGACACCATCAGGGAGGTGAGATACAGCGCCAAAGCAAACTCTGGGAATGTAAGCGAGCCTTGGTCCCGGGTATCACAGAGCGACCTAGTGAGAAGGTGTCAGAGGGAGAGGGAGAGAGAGTATGTGGTTGCGACTAGGGTACCAGATCCGTGAGAGGTGAGCGGGATTGAGGTTGGATCGAAGCAGGATCTCACGTGCCAGATCCGCTGTGCAGGGTGGGGTGGTGTGAGCGGGGGAGGGAATGGAACACAGCGTTACAGTACCTTCCACACGGATGCCATCTCGTGTGGCACTTGCAAATAGGTTTTCGAACTTTTCCTGGTCAGTGATGTTGAGAAACTTGAGTCGGGCTGGGCGAGCAGACGCGCGTTAGCGCAGCAGCAGCAGCAGAGTTAGAGACAACATACGCACTGTAACAGCGAAGGCACGTGTGGTGAGGGAAGGAACGGCGGTGGTGGAGGAGGAAGTGGCAGCGGTGTGAACGAGCTCGTAGTTTTGCATAGGCGTTGCAGCGATGTTTGCGGATGGAGGATGCCATCGCTGCTGCTGCTGCTGTTGCTGAGAATTAAAGTTGGGATTGAACATGGGAAGGAAGCCGAATGGCTGGGTGGCGTGGCACCCCGAAGACGAGCAAACGCTGGTGTTCGCTGGAAGGTGACCGGCGGTGCAGGCGTGTGTTCAGCCACGCCACGGTGTTCACACTCGCCACCGTCACCGCCACCAAAAGACACGCCACCAGCAATCAAACAACCATACATAATCATGTATTGCACCAACACGTGTTGTCTAGGCCATCCGATAGATGGATGGCACTTGCTCCAGCTTGTCCATCACCAATTCCAGCGGACGTGCACGGCCCGTGGCCACATCATAGACCCATCCACGCACGTCCAGCTTCTGCCCACGCTTCCACGCGTTCTGCACGATCGTGGTACCAACAATGTTGCGCACGCTGTTCTCCACATTCAGTTCTGTCAGCCGTTGCTTCACCGCAGTGTCGTCCTTCAGCTGTTTAAGCTCGTCTTCGTGACGTGCATAGACATCCTTGATGTTGCGGAGCCAGTTGTCGATCAGACCGTACTGGCTGTTTCCCATAGAAGCGGCGATGCCTCCACAGCTAGTGTGGCCACACACCACAACGTGTTCCACCTTGAGCACCTCCACTGCATACTGCAGCACCGACAGCGCGCTCAGATCGTTGTGTGTCACCACGTTGGCGATGTTTCGGTGCACAAACAAATCACCCGGACCGAGTTTGAGGAACTGGGCCGGCGGCACACGCGAGTCGGCACATCCTACACGCGCGAGTGAGACAGCGTGAACAGCGATGCGGGGCGTGGTGGCGCCAGAAGCACACGTACCGAAATACAGGATCTTGGGCTGCTGGCCCTCGGCACAGTTCTGGAGAACGTGGGGCTGGTCTGCTTCCAGCTCTTGGGCCCACTGCGCGTTGTTGGTGAGCACGGTGTGGATGAAACAATCTTGGCGGTGTTCAGCGGACATTGTGAAATGGAACGAGGAAGGGCGTGAGAGCGGGGCAGCGAAAGCGACGAGGATTTCACACCGCCTGCATCAGAACAAGTGCATCCGTGGCCTGCACTTTATTGGACGGAGATAGCTGCTAGAACTAGTCTGCAGAGCAGCACCTGCCAGTTCTCACAGCGTGATTGCTGGCATTCGGATCAGATGAACCGGATGGTTGGAGAGAGAGTGCCTTGGTGGTGTGTGTGTGTGCGTGGTTTGATGGTGCGCCTTGGTGGTGTGACGGATGGGAGGAGCATGGCCAGCACACAAACCAGCGCGTCTCCCCACATTGCCACCAAACCGCACACACACAATGCTCAACGCACGCCTCCCTCCTCCCCCCCACGCCCACAGCCACGCCGAACCAGATGTAGAGCTGCGACTTCTACTATTGTAAATGCCAAATCTACATAGACTATCGCGCGTCGTGTCTATCTGGTGCTTCTACTGACGAAATAGGGGTATAGGTCTGAGGTTTGCTGCGATGCGCTTGACAGTCTCTCTGAAAATTAGATGTTCATCCAAAACGACCGGGGTCTTCTTGTGCCACGAGAAGAACGCCTTTGTGTACTCGGGGCCTTTCGCGTGGCTGTGATTGTACAGCTTTATCGACAGCTCATTGATCAGCGCTTCCCACTTCTGATCCGCTTGCGATCCGAAGAGTCTAAGCGCGTCTTCTCTCCGCCTATCAACGAAAATGACCAAATCTGACAGAGCCAGGTCTTGCGTCTTCGTCAACATTTTGATGGCCCAGTGTGTGTTGATGATGTGTGTATGGTACATTGCCTCAGTGAGCATGCGTAGGTACTGTCGAACGTACGGTTCCTCCATCGTTGCGGTCCCTAGCCCTTTTCCGCGCCCGTCAATGAATGCGCTGTACGTAGGATAGCTGTTGGCAGTGGACTTTGTCCAGGGGTTTGAGGATTTGGTGAAGCGATACCACATCTCACCGACCGTGTTTGTGCCACTCGCGTCTATAAATGGTCCGGAGGAGAGTGCGCTGGAACGGAAGAAATAGTCGATACCCATGCTGATCTGCTTATCGCAGTCCGGTGCGGGGAGAGCGTTTGCAGCAAACAGCTCTGCCCTGTTGAGCTTCCGTGGGTAGTCGTAGTAGATGGGGGTCAGGGATCTGGAGTAAGAGTGGGTTGGTTTGTAGAACTTGCTGAGAAGCTGAGGCGCTTTGTGGTGCACAGATCGGAGCGCTTGCATCCACTGGAACTGATCCACGAACAGGTATCGGAACAGGCTGCCATTGTTGAGTTTAGGCACGTAGTCTGGTGACACAAAGTTTAGCTGCTCGCCATGGTAGCTGGGGAACAGGTCTTTGGTGACGAGGAAGGCGAAGCCCTTCGACATTTTGTCCGTCCAGTGAGCCTTAGACAGATCCACCTTGAACCTCGGGTGCCACACACCATCGAAGGTGACACCGTCTTGCGGGATGGACTTTTTGATGATGTCAAACAGCTCATAAAGGTCTGCGAACATCGCAACCGGCTCTTTCCCCAACGCACTGGTAAACCGGTTGACGTAGTAGGAGTTGTCGATGATTGCTGTGGTGAACTGAGGTGGGTAATCACTTTCCTCGTTACTTGGTTCCTCACGCGTTGGCTCCTCACGTCTTGGCGAGGGCTTGGGACGCGTATCGGACGAGGTCGTTTGCTGGTGGCTTTCCAGGCTGTTTTCAAGCGCTTTGCCTAGCCCAGAAAGATCCGTGCGCGCAGGCAAGGTGCTTTTAGGTGGCTGGCGCGAGGCGCTTCGGGGAGAGCCGTGTTGAGAGCTTTGGGGAGAGCCGTGTTGAGAGCTTTGGGGAGAGCCATGTTGAGAGCTTTGGAGAGAGGGTATCAGTGGCTGTTCAGTGCTTCCATGAGTGGGCTGTTCGAGCAGTGATGATGCTGAGGACGTAGTCTGGACACCAGGCGACTCCTGGTGCAACATGGCGGTGGCGAGCACAGCCAGCTGGAGCAGAGCAAGGGTGGAGACCAGATGCATTGTGTGAGACTCGTTACAGGCGCTGTCAGCAGTAGCGGCGTTACGGGGGTGCGGTCGTCAGCGAACAGCAAGGTACGCAAGCGCGGCGAGGCGGGGGCGGGTGTTTTATAGGGAGACAGAGGCTGGCGTCGACCGTCATTGAAGACACATGTTGTGCACGTGTAAAAACATTATTGGCCAATCACACCGGCACAAACAACGTGTGCCACGGTTGTTTTGCGCGCGTGGGAGGAGAGAGCAGGATGAGTGGATGCGTGTGTTGACTCAGCGGAGTGGTGTTGGATGGTGGGTGGATGGATGTTGGATGCACAGGTGAGTGGTGAGTGGTGGGTGGTGGATGGATGGATGGATGTATCGGCTGGTTGGATGGATGGATGCATATCCGTGGTTCGACATAAAGGAGGCGATGCAAAATGACCATCTCTCATAAACACAGCTGGTGGATGAAGGAGCACGGCATCGAATAGTGTGTGTGTAGCTGTTACTGTATACGGAGGAAGACACCTTTGTGTTGCCACACGTTCGCACACACCCGCTGCCGTCTATCCAAACAGCTATGCAGCAGCAAAGAACAAGCAATGCACCACTGAGTGACGCTAGTGCTGGGCAATACACGGATGGCTACTCGTCCACTTCGTGTTCAGCATATAGCCTGCACGCGACACCCCTCCAGCACGGCTGTGGCGGGCGTGGCGGTAGGCACGTGTGGCGCTGCTGCTATTAGCTACACGCACATGTCTGTCGAATGAACACGTCGTCCATCGCACGAGGCTCAACATCACGAGCTTAATTGAACACCGTCTACTTAATCAATACCGCCACACATGCTCAGTTGTTCACACACCTTCCCGCCACATCGCCACCGCCACCGCCACCGTCATGTCAATTGAAACGAACCAGATTCTGTTTGTTGAGCGACCCGTGGGATTGCCAAAGCCAGATGCTATCTTCCGTAATGAACTGGTGAAACTGCCTGCCTTGAAAGAGGGCGAGGTGCTGCTGCGTTCGCTGTATCTGTCCTTGGATCCCGCCATGAGAAGTAAGCGTGTGTCATGACGTGGCATCCGTACCAACCATGAATGCGTAGTGTGGATGAACCCAGAGCCCACCTACACCTCACCCCTGCGTACGCTACCCCCGTCTTCACCCACCATCCAACACCACTCCGCTGAGTCAACACACGCATCCACTCATCCTGC